>JAZKJV010008756.1:600000-858220 GCA_037367405.1 Ottelia alismoides
CATTATCCTGACCTGAGGCGGATATTGTCTCCAGTCGAGGATCGATGGGGTAGCAGGTTGCTCCGCGAGCGGTCTGTCCCACATCCTGTGCGTACTGGCCATGATAGTGGGTAAGGAAAGGATAATGTCTGAAGAGATCATGATGTATTTGTCTAATTATTAAAATTTGAGTAATATGTATTTTGAGATTATACATTTCAAGTAACAATTAAAATTTTTTGTTGGTTGATTAAATTCGATTGATAATTGATTTAATATGATTAAATAAATTATATCCAAATAGAGTAGTATTTCCCATGGAAGAATTAATAATGTGAATATGATTCATAATATTAATTAAAATTTGAACATGATATGGAGGATCACATAAGTGACATCTATGATCTTCCTTTAAGGCGAAGGGTTCCGTCACCAGGGATGTATGTAGGAGACGCCTATCCGAAGCGATAGCTCATGCATACAAGCGCATCTGGATCGGGATCTTTGCTTCTCGAAAGAGTAAGACCATATGCGTAGTGACCACAATATCGGTTCCTCATATTATTCAGGCGATACTGGATCTCACATAGCAAGTTCTATTCCTGTTGACGGTTGGTTCAATTAACGATGGTGAAACATTGCCTTAGGGGTAGTGGGCCCGAGTGATAAAGACCTAATTGGGAAATGCAAGTTGGATTTGTAAGGAAGAATGAGTTTTCACTTCTTTTTATCCGAGTTGCAGCTTCTCATTCTATTGGGATGCAACAAATACAAGAAAGTAGATCCCGGATCTTTGTGAGACATAATGGTAAGTATATCTCTTACATTTAAAGTGATTAAGGGAATGTACTTTTATTGTTGACAAGGCAATACAACGATATGAAAATTCCTAAATAAAAGTAAAATATGTATATATATTTATATTTATGCAAATTTCTTATTTCAAGTAACCTTCATTGAATCCATTCAAAACTATACTCGATAATAACCAGTAAAATATCATGGATTGGATCCATGATAAAGATATTATAATTGCAGTTGGACACATATTGAATAGGTTGCAATGTGTAAGTTTCCTCGTAATAATAAGGAATGACAATTAAATATAAAATAGGACAACAACCTAGGGTTTGTGTGTCACTGTAGTCTTGATCTCTCATCAAATGTGCTTTGGAAGCATCATGTCGATGATGATCGTAATTATCGAGAATCCTTATAAAACATAAGAAGATGTTTTGACAAACGTATGTGCTCTCGACATTTAATCATGAATGACATGGTTCACTGCATTATGCAGAATGGTGGCTCAATAAGAGATGATGTACTTAAAATGCTTGAGTAGCTGCCTGAACCAAAAGTCCTTAAGAGTTAATATGGATGTAGATGCGATGAGTGTCATAATTCTACTATTTATACTCAAGTCATTCATGAAACTTCGTAATATTCATATTGTATGAATTAAATGAAGCATGTATAAATGTTGAGATACTTTTATATTGAAATCTTTTGAGTTCAACATAAGAGATCCTTGTTTTAAGCAATGGTTGTTTATAGATGAAGGGAGTGCAAAGGAAGCATGTGTCTAACCCAAGTAACAGGGAAAGTCAAAGAGTTGACTATACTTCAGTGACTTCCATATGACACCCAAAGAATTGGATGAATGCCAATATTGCAAGATGTTGATATATTGATAGTATGACTATTTAGTCAATCTAGGATCCTTAGAGAAGGACACGGATAATGCATTGGCATAATTATACATCTACATATAAACATTGAAATTAACTTGCTTATTGGATAAGATAAAAGTCTAAAATTGTATATCATTCTTCTGATAACACTTCCAATTAGTTGCATATGTTTTAGAAGACTAGAAATTTTGATCTTAAGGATTAATAGTCATCAACATGGATGTTGATGCAATTGCTGCAACAATCTCCATTTGATAGATAGACTTCATATTTTCAGTGGGAGAGACCTTAGCCATAGAGAATGTCTTTATGACCATGATATTAGAATACACTCATTGTTTATGTCTAAATGTTGGAAATAAACATGAATTATAGAATATACATATCATAAAGAGTTATTATATATATATTTTAGATAGTAATCTAACATCTAGAGGACCTTACTAAATTAGAATATTAATGAATGGTTCATTAATATTTATAATTCCGAATATTTAAACCTTAAAAGATCAATAGAAGGATGAAGATCATTTGATAATGATCAAGCCTTGGACATAAGTCTGTTGATGATATCAATAAACTAGTAAGAGATAAAACTTTAGACTGTCTGAAATTTCAAATCTTACATACTAGTGAATAGTGTATTCAAAGTAGAAATTGTCCAATGCACCCTTCTATGAGAATGGTGTAAGATGCCAATGTATTCAAAATCTCATACATATTAATGTATTGGATCATCTATATCATAATAGACATTAATGATATGTGATATCAGTTGATGATTATTTGTAACATGAGATCTCTTCCCTTCATATTAGAAACATTTGAAATATTCAAAGATTTCATTTTTTGGTTTAAAACCAAAATTTGAAGGAAGATGAAATGAATTAATCTAACCAAGACAGCAAGTACCTATTAAATGAATTCAAGGAATACCTTATAGACAAAGGAATATCATTCCTATCTCACTCCTCATAATACACCTTAACTCAATAGAGTTGTAGGGAGATACAATTGGATCATGTGTGACATGATTTGATCAATGATGAATATTAACATAATTACCTCTTAATTTTCAGGTATATATGTAGTAGAAACTACAATATATATCCTTAATAAGATTCCATGCAAATCTAAACCCTAAAACCCTCATAAGTTATGGTTTATAACCTAGCCTAATGTTGGACACTTTAGGATTTAGGGTTGCTTGATCCATGACCATGTCATGAATGCAAGTAAACTAGAATCTAGCGCTAGAGAGTGCTACTTCATTAGGAAAATAAAGGATGGTGTTGGATACCTACTTTATGACCTTGATATTCTTAAAAGATTTCGTCTCTAAGGATATGATTCTTAGAGGATGAATTTCTTGAGAATCAATATTAAAATGAAGTGAAGGGACTCATTTAATCTTGAGAAGATAATGAGGCTCCTGAAATATGAAACTAAAAGGACAATTAAAGATGAAACACACATACCTCTTCAAATTAGTATGAGGGCGGTAAGACCACCTAAAGGGTGTGGATTCCATGTGCCAGTTAAGTCTGACAATGATCAGAATTCATGTGCTGAAGTTTTATATGATCATGACAAGGAGAGATGGTTGTTAGCAATAAAGTCTAAAGTAGACTTCATATACAAGTGTTGTATGTGGACCCTCTAGGATCCACCTATAAGGGTAAGACCATTTATGTGTAAACGGATCTTCAAGAGAAAGAGGGAACCTAATGAAAAAGTAGAGACCTTCAAAGCACCGTTCATATCCACAAGATACACACGAAGAGAAGACATCGCTTTCGATGAGACTTGCTCTTCCGTGACCATGCTTAAACCCATCCGAATATTTCTAACTATAGCTACATAACATGACTTTGACATCTACAAGATGGAAGTCAATATTGCATTCCTCTATGAATACCTCAACGAGGATATTCACATGAAGTAGCCCTAGGACTTCATAGCTGAGAAAAGCAATGTGTGCAAGCTGAAGAACTCCATCTATGGACTTAAATAAGCTTCTTGTAGTTGGAACATCAGATTTGATGAAATTAAAAAGGTTATGAATTCAAATAGAATCTTGATGAACCATGTGAAGTTTAGTGGGAGTGCCTTTGTGATCATCGTGCTAAATGTAAATAATACCCTAATCATTTGGAATGATATAAGGATGATAATAAGTGTTTTATAATTTGGTTATTCCATACCTTGAGATATGATCTCAAGGATACCTCGTAGATCTTAGTTCTGAAGAAGTTCAGAAGCAAAGAAAACAAGGTATTGGGACTGTCACATTAATTGGTACACCTTGGACATGTTCCATTCTTGAAAAACCCGAAGGTAGGCTTCCTTCCCTTAAGATATGGTACTGACCTATCTAAAGGGATAACACCTCAAAGAGTTGAGGAAGTGAATGCTAAAACTAATTTCCCATGTGCATCAGTTATGAGAAGCTGGGTGTATGCTAGATTTGTACAAAAGTCAGATGTCTGCCATGCAGTGGGAGTAGTAAACTGTTACTAATCCTACTATGGAAATAAAACACTTAATTGTAGTAATAACAATATCTTCAACGATGACAAGACTTTTGAGATATTGATCTCAAAGTCTTATCTTTAAGAACTTAAGACTTTATAGATAGTGATCTAAAAGGATCTTAACTGCAAATACATTGGGAGATAGAGATCTCTAGGAATAAGGGTATTCGGATAAGGATAATAGACATTACATACTGGTTATAACGATTATTGAGTTGTAGATTCAAAGACACTATATCTGCTTTAACAATATTGAGTATTGGTTGCATAAGATGCAACATTCTCATTGGATACGAGGACTGTTATTAAGAGATATGCAAGTACCGTAAAAGGACATGGTGTAGTCTCTCGAGAACAGAGTGGCTGATCAGCTTACCTATGTATATTAAATGTCTTATAATTGTCATATGAGTGTGGGTTTATAGATTAGCCTATTAGTGGCTCTTTGGTCTAGTGGTAGATTGTTGGACATGCGAGCCCACAGCGAGCCATTATGCAATACATGTTATTGCAAATATCATTCTCTAATCTGAAATGAAGAATAATTAATTTGCATAATAGGTCCCTTAGTACAATTAGGATTACATAACATGGCTATCTTGATGATCATACAACTGTTGATTCAATTGTTGAATCATGGAGGCTGGTGCTTGGATGGATATCTAAGGAGATAGATTGAGGACTCATCAAGCACTTAAAAGAGGATCTCCATCTTGAGTAGGAGATGGCAATCCATTCTCTAATGGGCTGATATCTAACCGATCTCTTGATGCATGTCCTCTGTATAGGAATAAAGATTTGGAGGTGTTAGATAAGTTAGGTCAAAGAGTTGACTTAAATAGATTGAGATAACTGTTGAAGAGGATTTGTCACGGGTCTAAATATGTCTCACACACGGTGGAGATACAGTCGTTGTGGCAACCCACAAGAAACCCTATTCAGATAACAATTAACCCACAATAATGATCGAGCAATGAAAATAAAAGTGGAGTTAAAAAATTATTTTGTTTAACTCTACAGAATGTGTGTATAGTGCAAGTATGTAGAGTGTCGAACACATGGAGCAAACAAGATAGATCAGGTAATTGAATGCAAAATATGATTGTGAACTATTTATATATATGCCTTTTTTGTGGATTTTAAATTTTTATTTTATTTTGTATTTTTATTTTAAAATTTTCTATTTTTTATATTTCTTTTCTTTTAATAAATACAATATAGCCATATAGTAAATTATATATACAACATAAGATATTATAGATATAGATACTAATAAAAATAGTCAAAATAAGGAAAATAAAATATTTTTGGTTGTCAAATATTTTTTTACTATTTTTTATTTTTTAAGAAGTTATGCTAATTTAATTTATTTTTAAAGTAAAAATACCCTAAAATAAGGTTTTATTAAATAGGCCGAATTAAAATAGAGATATAAAGTAGAAAATGATGTCCTAAAATTTCCAAATCAATTTTAATATAGTAATAGTAATATATAGAAAATTTAGAAATAGAAAATAGATTTTTTTGAGATTTTTAAGGATTTTTTATATTTTTATAAAGGTTTTAGGTGTTTTTTAATTTTTAAGCATTTTCTTTTGTAATCTTTAGGAATTTTTGGTCTGGAGTTGTAAAACAACTAAATAAGGGCAAAATTTTTTTTTGGAATTTTCGAAAACTTTTTATATTTTTTGGTATTTTAATTGAAAATTGGTATAAAATAGCTATTTTTGATTTTTATAAAATACTAAAAAGTACAAGAATTGCAAAATAAAATAATGGTGTGAAAGTGCAATACAAAAGGAACCTAAGCCTATTTTTGTGGATTTTTTCGAGGCAAAATATCTATTTAAAATAAATACAAGAAACATAGAGAAATTATAATACTATTTGGGGCTTTTATGCAAATAAAATAAAGTTCGGGGGCCATTATGCAATTTCCAAAAAAATAATACAACATGTAGATAAATTTTATAGACTAAAATAAAATTTCAAAACCCGCAAGGGGTCCGCTTTAAAATGCCTGCACCTCAGACACGCTTGCACGTGAGGTGACACGACTGAGGACCTAGATGAAAATTTCCCTAATCGAAGGTTTTAAATGAAATTATTACAAAAATTATGAAGCTACAAAGGAAAGTTTAAAGTCTAGATATTAAATGCAAAACTAGATGGGGGTAAAGATGCAAAATACCCAACAGACGCGGATCCAACGACTAGAGGTCATTCACTTAACATGTGGTGCTCCGTGGATTCCCAATGATGGTTCATAGATGAATGGCTAGGATTAGATCCTGGCCCTTGAATGTACGACTGCGAGGCGAACAATCGAACTGAGGCTAGAGGATCTAGAGACGAAACCTGATCCGACGGTATTGGACTCCCTTGTAAGAACAGGGAAGAACAAGACACAGCTTAAGCTTCGATCGTCGGTTTGGAGCTGCTCCGACCACCGGCTGCTCCACTAAGAGGCCAAGAAGCTTCATGGGGGACATTCTCTACCTGCTAGGGAGCACAAAAGGGCACGCGATCCACCGGAGCTCCAGGCACCTCCGACGAAGAGTCCAAATCACCCCAGCGGTCCTTTCATCCTTGTTCATGCACAAGAAACAAACAAGTGTTGAGCGAAAATTGCCTCGACCGTGTTAGAAGGGAAATGGGGTGCTGGTGGTGCGTGGCGGTGGTCCTCTGGTGAAGCGGTAGAGGGGAGGACCGGTAGGTTCGATTCAGAAGGAATCCAGGCAAATGGGAGATGCATGGGGCATAAAGAAGCATCAGGGGAATGTTTGGAGGTGGTTTGGTGGGTTGTAGAACCATCGAGAACACGTGGGATGTTCGCCGGAGACCAAACTCTGACGAACTTTGAAGGTGATGGCTACGACTTAATATGTGATTAAGGGATAGAATAAACATAGGAAAACAATCCCAGGACTACAACTAAGCTAGATAAATGATAAAGGAAAGGGTACCTCACCGGTGGAATCAGGAAGCGGACCTCGATGACGAGTGGCCGGAGGTGGTGGTGGAAGCACCAATCGACATCACCGAAGCATGCCTCAAGCAACTGGAGGGGAGATGTCACCTCCACGATCCTGAGCAAGGAAAGATGAGTCTAGAGCTAGGTCAAAAAGGTGTTCAAACATGGGAAGGAGGCAGAGGTGGTTTTTGTACAAATGATTGGTTGGCATCAAAGATCGAGGAACAACATGCACATCAGTGATACATAGCCCAAGAAGACGAGCAGCTGCGAATCACCAATACACGAGGTAAAAAATTCATCAAGGTCTTGATGCGAAATAGTGCAAGGAGCGAGCCCCAAAAATCTGAGAAATGAGGAAAAAATACGTTCTGATACGGGATAGGGTGTTGGGCAGAGAGTTGACCGTGGGTCAACTTCTATCGCGACCTGGTTGGTCCACGTGGATGAGCCAGGAAAAACCTAGCCTGAAAAAGATTGAAAAATAAAAATATTTAATAAATGATTTTATTAATTTGAAGTTATAAAATAAAAAATGTTTAATATTTTTCATAGTATTTTATTATGATTTTTATTTATTTTTTCAGAGGTATATAATTACAAGTTACTTTTTATGATTAATGTATAGGTATATTTATCTATGTTTCTGAGTCTTATTTTTATTTTGTATTTTTGATTTTATTAATTTAGTTGATTATTTTATAAAATTATAACTTACTTATATATATATATAAATATATTTTTATTAAATTTTTTTCTGATATATTATATGTAGTTAAATAATCAAATATATAGGTATAAGTATAGGTATTTTACCTATGTTTATATATATATTTTAGTATTTTAAGTATTGTTGTTTTTTAGTTTAATATGAACATATATTATAAATATTATTTACAAAATTATAAAAATATAGAATTATAAAAAGAATAAAGAATAAATAAAATGATTATTTTAATCAGGTGAACTGTACAATAGGGGTCCAAAACCTAACTTTCACATATTAACTCCAGAAAATATGGAACCACCTTCATTAAATAGTTTATTAAAATTTATATACAATTAAAGTTGATTTTGATCCATATTGAGTTTTTATTTGAGTGATATGGGTTTGGGAAGTTGGGATTTTGGAAATTTATTTAGAGTATATCTTGTATTTTGTATATTATTGTATGAAATACATTTTGTATTTTTCTATATTTTATTATCTACAACTTTCATGTACAAAGTTTGTTTATTTGAGGTGTAAAAAGTATAAATGAAATAGGTCCCAAAATAGAATAAATAATGAATTAATAAATGGGAATTTTATTGTATTTTGGACCTTTATCTCCCCTACTTTGTTCCTTGTCGACCTAGTCATCAAGATGCCTAGGTCTTGGGGTTTAGGATCATAAAATATCTTCGATATTTTATTCTTGTTCTTTTCTTTTCTTTATTCTATAATTTTGGCATTAAAAACAATATTTTATACACATTTTGTACAATAATGCATGAATGTTAAATTATGCAAATTAAGAGTATTTACATGCATTTACTAGGGGTTTTAAGGCCAAAATTATATAATAAAGGTGATGAAATGGAGACTCATCAATAACTAAGTCTCATGTCATATGCTATCATGATAGAAGCACACATCTTCTGACCGGAGACAGATGTATTACTATATGTCTTAGTGTGTACATTTTATAGATCGATAGGTTGATGGCCTAATCAAGGTCTATACACCGACACGCTGTGTCAATAAAAGGGCATATGAGTAATACGATCTCTCAAAGGGATAATACAAGTTCATTTATTGAACCAGAAGACATGATCTCACTCATGAGATATTGAGAATGAAATTCCACGCACGGTCGTCTCACTTTGGAAGCTTGACTGAATTTTTAGGTTTGATATATGCTTTTGGAAAGTATATGATCAATACATGTGTATGATATATTCTTTTGGAAAGTATATGACCGATACCAACTCCCAATGATCAAATAAGAAACTTGGTGATAAAACCCTAAAGAAGACAGTCTAAGTAAGATCTAAAACTTCGATTTATTCTAGGTCTTCCAGCATGCAGGATGTACATGTATTAGGAATACCTGAGGGTGATGTGATCATTAACGATTGTATATCCATGATGCTTCGATTCCGAGGGAGTGATGAAACATGTCAGGATTTTACTGACTCCTCTTATTAGAGAAGATATTTGATCTTAGTTCAAGTGTTGGGCATTGATCTGAATGTGATTCAGATGCAATGAGTAGATTAGATCTACATCCTTGATTTAATCAAGCATCTATGAGAGGTCCCAGAGATCTGGATTTGAGAGGTGATCTCAATATTTAAGTCATTATACGTGGAACATACAATCGCCATGTCCTTATCTCCAAGTATCTACGGATAAAGCACATTGTTCTTGAAAGAGTTCAAGAATAATTTCACTATTGAATTATGTATCTAAGCATTGAGATGTTGATAAATAATTGTGATTTAATTATCATGAATAATGTGAATATGATTTTTATTATTTGAATAGATGAGAATGATGATCAAAGATAGTTAAATTGATTTAATTATCAAGGATATGAATAATGTGGATAGTAATATCCATATTACACATATATATTATAAGTGTGATTAATAATATATTAGAGAGATCTTATTAAATGGTATCTTTAAATTAATTATTTATGTGAATTGGATTCACATTGGAAATTAACTGGAAATATAATTTACATTTTATTTTGTATTGTGAATATGATTCACAATTATTTAATGATATGATTGCAATATTCACAAAATTAATTTGGAATTATTTTTTGTGAATTAATTTGCAACAAAGATTGTTGTAAATAAATATGAAGGATTGGAGAAGCCACCACCATCCATTCAATGGATGGTGGACGACCATCCTTGACTTGGTCTCAAGGGTGGCCGTCCCCCCTATTAAGTAGGCGGGTGGCCTCCCTCCTAATGCTTTCATGCAAGTTAATTTAGATCAAATTAAATTATACGGATTATTCAATATATATTTCGTTTAATCTAAATTAATTGTTGTTGTATTTTTATAACAAAATCATTGCCATTGAATAGAAACTCAAATCAATCTCAACCATTGATTTTGTGTTTCATATGTATTGTGATCCATGAACTCCCAAAGGACTATAAAAGAAGTGGCAACCCTAACTCTTCTTTTACACACAACAATTGAATCATATCTCTATCATTTTCATTCTGTACATCCCATCTCTCTCTCTCTCTCTCTCTTATTGACTGTCCACCTTGTGCCCTAGATAGAGTCGCCGTCGATGCCACGTCGTTTTACTGTCGCTTCGACCGTTAGTGGATCTTCGTCTCCTTCGGTGCACCTTGCTCGTGAAGAAGACATCAGATCTCATGTGACAAGATTAGAAGATTCACCGTTTAGATCATCTACTTGGATTGCGAGGAGTACGCATCTCATCAACACGCTCGCAAGCATCTCCTCCGTCGGATCAGACTTGAGATAAGAGGTCTCTTGGTTTAGAGTCTTGGTCGCAACCACACTTCAAGAGGTAAGCCTACATATTACTTATTGTTAGATGAAACGATCCGAGAAGTGTTCTTGGATCATGTGGTTTCATCACATTCAAAATTTTTAATTTTTGTTGCACCGAGCAACTAGTGTGACTAATCGCTACGATTGCATATGATGTAATTATCTCGTTTACGTGATGTGCTTAAGTGTCTTTCCATATCCTTCACATGTTGTTGTTGAATCCCTAGGCAACTCCACCTCCTTCATCTCCAACTTCTGTCATCGTGTTCTTAGAGAAGAAGGGGGAGAGGATAACCTTTGGAAAGAACATGGACGTGGAGTACCCACCGTTGGATTTCCATTGGTTAGATTAACTCAAGGTTAACTTAAGCAATTTACTCAAATAAAGTTAGAACTAACGGTATGGTCTGTGGGTAAGATAGAGCAGGTTTACGAGGTCTAGGGGGGAATACGTTGTTTCAAAGGTCAAGAAGGTAATTGGCAAAGTATCTAGGGTTTGTGGGGGTAAAAGTCCCATTAATTAAATACAATTGTGTGAGACATGAATTGACATGATTCTACGTTCTTGGACTTGTCGGAATCCGCTCAACGAGAAGAATCCACTAAGTGGAATATTGGTGATATTTTTACAAGCAAGGAATTTTGAAAATTCTTAAATACTATCATTATGATTTTTATATATTATTATGAATTTAGTCTAAGATATGTATTATATACACATATACATGCATATAAACATTTGTTTATGTATATGTATGGATATATAAAAGTATGTATGGATTGATATAAATAGATATTCTTAAACAAATCATTAAAAATAAAATAGTTTATATAGTTTACTTTTTATTAAAAAGGCCATATTTGCTATGTTAAGAAAACTAAGGAAAGACACTTATTGATTGAATTTCTTTTCCATGTTATTATAGGGATTTTTATACAACAGATCCTAAAAACTTAATAAAATAGATTCCCGACCATATATTCTTAGTAGTTATTTCAGAAACCTTATAAAATTGCTCTGTTTAATGACACAATCATTGCCACCAATTTAACTCTTTTTGTTAATCAAACCACACAACATTCAAGGGGTGGATTTCCCTCCCTTCTCTCTCTCCTTCTTTGTCATTTTCCTATTCTTCCTCTCCCTCCTTGATAGGCCATCTTCAACCTAACAAGGAAGAGAAGTGCCATTACTTCTTTTACCCAAAAGCGATTCCATGAAGCTAGTGATTCTTTAGCTAAGCTCGTGTTGTGCATGTGAGAGTATTGATGAATCGACATTTCATCACCTTTATTCTTTCATTTTGGCCTTAAATTCCTAGATAAATTTATGTATGTACCAATAATTTTCCAAAATAAACACCTAATAATTTGAACAAAAGACAATATAAAGTACGATTTATTTATTGTATTTAATCCCAAAATAAAAGAATAAAGGAAGAAAAGAAAAAGAAAAGAAACACCATAGGTGTTGAGTGACCCTAGATCCCGAGACCCAATCATCATGATGACTTAGTCGATAAGGAATAAAGTAGGGGAGATAGAGTTGAAGAACTGCACAATTATACACAGAAAACCATACATAAAATCATAATTTTAATTCATCTATAATTGATTTTTGACACCTATTTTATTTTATTATTTTTAGACTCCAAATTACAGAAACCTCTACATAAATCAGTGGATAAAAAGATAAAGAAAAATACAAAATTGATTTGACAGAAAAATAATGCACAGTGTGCCCAGGACACACAAAGTAAAAAGACAGAATAAAAATTTCACAAACTTGTATCTTCTCCGTACTGTATCAAAATGGACTAAAATCACTTTAATTGTATATAACTTTTAATAAGCTATTTAATGAAGGTGATTTCATATAATTTCAAGCTAAGAGGCAAAATTAAGGATTTGGGCCCATATTGTGCAACATAAATGTATATTTTATTCAATTTATTTATTCTTTATTTTTTTTAAATTCATTGTGGACCAACCAAAGGGTCGGGATTATTGACCCTGGTCAACTGTACATTCTCCTCCAACTGACCTGTTGAAATCTCTGACACCCCTTCTTCGTCATTTTTGCATGCCTCCATATTTCATTCATTCTTCTAGAGACCACCACCAATCGATAACTATGTCGACCCTCTCCCTCGCCCATGCTAGAAACCTCACCAACCACCATCCCGCTTCGTACCATCTCTTCCCCAAAAGTCGTCGGACCCCCGTCTATAAATAAGTAGATCCGACCTTCTTTCCATTTTTTTATCTCTCTTCACTCATCATAACCCCATTAGGACACCTTTGTCGAGTCCCTAGTGACAACAGCTGGTACTCCGGCCTTTCGCGGTGAGGATAAGGTGGTGGAGTAGCAGATCTAGGTCCATTGATCATCTTCTCCAGCGAGCCTTTCCTGCTCCTAGCTCTAGAGCTCGTTGAGCTGCTAGGTAATCTCCCTTTACTCCTATTTCATTCCGGTATTCTAATCATAGCTTTATTTTGCCTTTTAATCACACCTTTAGCATAATTTTAGAAATAAAAAATTAGATTTCCAACCCCAAATTCATCGTCCTCATCTACTGTTCTGACCTTACTCTGCATCCATTACCTTCCCCATTGCCTTCTCCACAATACCCCTCTCTTTCCCCTGTGAATCCTTCAAGGAATCACATTGCCGGACTCCACCTCTGCCTCCTTCGCCAAAGTCCCACCATTACATCGCCCCATTATTTCTGCAACTTCATAAGAGGGTCGAGGAGATAACCCTCGACCCACTTAACCTTTCTGGGCAGGTCCACGATAGTGAAGATCACCTAGAGCCTCTCTTGAAGCTTTGAACAGGGGCTTGATGAATCTCCATTTCATCACCTTTATTCTATCATTTTGGCCATAAAAACCCCAGTAAATGCATGTAAATACCTCTAATTTAAGCAATTTAGCATTCATGCATTATTGTGTAAATAGTGCATAAAATACTGCTTTTAATGCCAAAATTATAGAATAAAGAAAAGAAAAGAAAAGAAAAAGAATAAAATATCGAAGATATTTTATGACCCTAAACCCTGAGACTTGGGCATTCGATGACTTGTCGACAAGGAATAAAATTGGGGGAGATAAGGGCCAAGAATACAATAAAATTCCCATTTATTAATTCATTCTTTATTCACTTTAGGGATCTATTTTACTATCCACTCTGTGTACCTCAAATAAAGAAACTTTGTACATAAAATTGTAGATAATGATTTATAGAAAAATACAAAATTGATTTCTACAAAAATAATATAAAGAATAAAAGTTATGCTCTGAATAAATTTCCAAAATCCCAACTTCCCAGACTCATATCTCTAAAATAAAACTCAAAATGTATCAAAATCATTTTTAATTGTATATAACTTTTAATAAGCTATTTAATCAATGTGGTTTCATATTTGTTAGAGTTAAGGTTTGAAAGTTAGGTTTTAGACCCATATTGTATAGTTTACCCGATTAAAATAATCATCGTATTTATTCTCTATTATTTTTATAACTTTATATTTTTATATTTTTGAAAATATTGTTTATATTATATCTACATATTAAAATAGGAATAAACGATAAAGAAAGCACTAAAAGAAAATATGTATATTAAATACATAGGTAAATTACCTATAACTATACCTATATAATAAATAGACTGATAAAAATATAATAAAAATATATTTAAGTTATAAAAATAAGTTATAAATATATACGTTAATAAAATAAATCAATAAAATCAAAAATATAAAATAAAAATAAAATACTTAAGAACATAAATAAATATACCTATATATAACCCTTAAAAATTAATTTTAAATTATGTACCTCTAAAAAACAAATAAAAATCATCATAAAATAATATAGAAAATAAGAAATATTTTTTTAAGAACTTAAAATTAATAAAATCATTTAATAATTATTTTCGATTTTGTAATTCTTTTCGGGCTGCTTTTCCTTGTTGGTCCACGTGGACCAACCAGGTGGCGGGGAGTGTTGACCTCGGTCAACTATCTAACCCGCCTACAACCCGTGTCAGACCTAGTTTTGACCTCGAAATCTCAATTTTTCCCCAAAGATCTATGTGTCCTTTGGGTTGGATTTATTCACATTTTTTCCACAATCCTTGGCGACTCACGCATGTAGCTTTCCTTGGGATATGGATCACTAAGGTGCCTGATGCACCTCAGTCTTCTCATCGTCTAGGTCATCGGTATAAAGGATCGCCTCCAACCAAAATTTGAATTTTGATCCCTCTTCTACCCTCAAACCCTAATTCTAAGGTCCGAGCCTCTTTCCTGGTGACAGCAGGAACCTCCTCGACCATCTGGTCTGGCAAGGCGTCAGGCATCGAATCAATGTCGATCTCGAAGCTCCGCCACCTCATCCATCGCTATCTTCTTCTCCGATGATCTGGTCTGTTAAGCTTCATTCTCCCTTCGTATTTCCATTTCTTAGGGTAATCCTATTTTAGTTTAGGACTTAATTGAAAACGATTTAGTGACATTTTCCTCAAACCACAAAATCATCCTCTGTTGGAGCTCCAGCTCCGCTTGTTGATTTCGATCGTGTCCGACGTCTTCCTCCTCGCCAACCCCCTCATCTTCTTTCTCTTCACCTGCTAAACACCCCATGAACCTCCATACACCTGAGTCTTACTCAGATTCGGAGATCAGGTCCCCTCCTTCGCCCTTCGTCAGAGACCTTCGCCCCACCGTGCTCTGTTGTCATTCCACCTCCAAGAGACCCTCCGGGCTCAGTTTTTTGTCTTGACTAACACTTACAGGGGAGGATTCAGAACAGAGGCTCATCGAGCCTCAACAAGCTGCAGGAGTAACTCCTAGGTCCCCTCCATCGTTGGTCGTACCTGAGCTCCTCGGAGTGCCCTGACGCATCAAATCATTAGGGGTAACCCTGTGAGGTTTTTGGTGTCATCGGAAAGAAGAACGGAGTTCACACCATCGAGATTTTGAAAACCCAAAGTCGCCCGACTGTGTTCTTCGGTTGTTCTTCCTCTTTGCTCTGGGGCCGTTCGATCAAGATCCACTCCTCCAGGCGAGTAGCTACCGCGGGATCAAGCCCTCCACTGTCGTTTGATCTACAACTCACATTCTAATCTGGGCCGTCCGAATCGAAGCATCATCATCGCATCTGGGAGTGCCACGTGTCAAGTGAAGGTGCCTGCACCGTTGGATCCACGCCTCATGGGGTAATTTGAAAACTTAATCCTAACGGTTTTTGTATATACTATTTAACATTGAAACACTCCTATGCAGTTTGTAAAGTTTTGTAATATTTGCATAAACCCCCCATACTTTACTATAATTGCAGTTTAGTCCACACCACGCCACCTCACATGGCACCCCCACGTGAGGGGACATTTTGCATCCAGACCCCTGTAGCTTTTAAGATTTTCTTTTAGTTCAGAAGTGTGCGTTTAATATTTTTAGAAAAATTGCATCTTGGCCTCTAGATTTTATTTAATTGCTTTTTGGTCCTCGCTAGCGTGACTTACGTGTCCATACACATGAGCTTGGCATTTTTGCTGGAGGGCCCTTAAGGCTTTGAATATTTTGAATTAGTCATTAACTTTTAAATTTAGTTATATATTTTTGGTGAAATTGCAAGTGGACCCCTGGACTTTGATTCCATTTACAAAAATGCCCCTGCTAGCATTGTACTTTCTCTCTGCATTGCTCTAAAAAATCCATAAAAATATATGTAGGTCCCTGATTGCCTCTAGATTCACGCCAATATTATAGTTTGCAATTTTGGGACTTTTTAATATGGGATTTTGACCCGGCAGACCATATAAACTTTGCCAATTACCTCCACGACCTTTGAAGCAACATAATCCCCCCCTCGACCTTGTAAACTTGCCAACTCTTACCCCATGAACCCTGCGGTTAATTTGTTTGATGCTCGTGAGGGTTCTTGGGGTAATTTATAGGGTCGATGGGGTATTACCTTGTGGAAAAGGTCCGTGAGGTATTTGACAAAGTTTATAGGGTCTATCGGGTAAATATTCATTGTAATATTTATTAAAAATCATAAATTGCCTATTTTTCCTGTCTACAGTTTAAATTCCAAAAAATATAAAAATATTTTGACAAATTCCCTAAAAAATATATTTTGTCCATTTATGTATTTTTAACCTTCAGACAAAAATCACTAAAAAGTACAAAAGAAAACACTTAAAAATTGAAAAACCCCTATAACACTAATAAAAATCTAAGAAATTCTCTAAAAATCCAAAAATTGTGTTCCTATTTTATATTTTATTTATAATATTATTTTTATAATGAAATTGATTTTGAGAAATTTTGATTCCTTTTGCTAGTTTTTATCTCCATTTTAATTCAGCCTATTAATTTATCTCTGATTTAGGGTACTTTTACTTTAAAAATATATAAAAATTAGCAAAAAATTCTTAAAAAATGGTAAAACAGTAAAAAGATTATTTAAAACCCAAAAAAATTTATTTTCTTTATCTTTACTATTTTTTTCTTTTTGTTTATACCTATATTAGTCCATAGTATATATATACTCTATATATAACCTCATTATATATTTTAAAAGAAAAGAAAATATAAAAATTATAAACTATAAAAAGAACATATAAAAAAGAAAATTTAAAATCAAAATAAAATATATAAAACAAAAAAATAAAAAAATTAAAACACACAAAAAATTACAGTTTTGGGCTAAGTGTTTGGGAGATAATATGTGCTTTAAATTTTTTCTTGCCTGCAATATTCCCTTGCTTCCTGAGTTCGACCCCTACTTGCTTGCCATTATACATTCTTAGTAAGGTATAATAAATTTTAACTCTTGCTTTAATTGCTTAATTATCTGTGTGGCTTAATTATTGAACAACAAGAGAATTCGAGTAGTTTCCTCAATGATAGTGAGCCTGATTTGTCAGGCCATTATTTAGCGACTCCCATCCGATCGTTTTTCAGGGCTCCAGGTCAACCGACTTTCAGGGATTTCCCAATGAGCTCTGAACCTTGAAAAAGCACCTTCCGAACGTGTAAAGCTCCCAAGAAGCCAAGGAGCTGATCCGATCTAAGAGAGGAGGCCAGATAGAGGAGATAGAGAGGATCAAAGCTCGATATTCTTGAGGCATTCTTCATGTGCCCTTGAGGATCGTCAGATGTGAGGCTCAACCCAGATCTAATCTGAGTTTTTAAATCAAAGGGTGAACCATCATCCATATCAGCCATATAGATTGCCACATAGTCGTGCCTCAACTCTCCGATCGTAGGCGTTTAAGCGATAATTTACCCTCACACCCCTCTGCCTTTTTGTATTGTATATATATAGTATTGTAAATATTATATGAAGTGTAAAACTTAGTGGAATAATTGTAGTACCCGTACATTTTGTATATTGCAAAAGGACCCTTGCTAGCTTGGCTAACGTGGCCATCCACATGAGTTGGGTATTTTATGTTTGTACCCCTGCAGTTAGATATTACAAATTAATATATAAAAATCATATTCTCATTCAAACTTTATGGTGATTTTACACTATGCCCCCAGATCTTAATTATATTGCATAAATACCCCTTCCAGTTTTTTGTATTTATTTTTGTGCATTTTTTGGATTAAATAGCTCCCTTTCTTGGAAAATTGTGGAAAAATAAATGAATGTGCTCCAATTTGTGCTTGTCCATGTTGGTATTTTATTTTAGCATTTTTATTGCAATTTTCCATTTATTATAAATCAATTACGAGCTATTTATTCCCAATTTATAAAACCATAATTAAAAATTCCGAAAAATTACGTAGTGTATATTATAGTATTTATATCTACAAACCAAAAATAAAAAATCAAAAGAAACTCTATCAATTAGCAAACCTTTTCTAAATCTACCAAAATACAAAATATTTTTGAAAAAAATCTAAAATAGTAGTTTATGATCTATATATATGTTGTCTACATTAAAATTGATTTTTAAAATTTTGAACCTTTTTTTTCTAATTTTAAGTCTCCAATATATTCGACATGTTTTAAATGTACCTCATTTTGTATATTTTGGACTTTAAAACTACATAAAAATTAGCAAAAATTACCAGGAAACTAGAGCAAGATTATAAACATATAAAAAACATAAAAATATTTTATTCTGCAATTTCTATATTTAGATATATTTATAATTAAAATATCCTATATTGTATTATAAACCTTTAATATAGCTATATATAATTAATACTATTATTAATTATTATAAATACCCTAATATATATTTAATCCATTAAAAAAATTAAAAGGACTATTCATTTGGTATTTTCTAATATTTATATATTTATTATACATATTATACTATATACTACTTATATTATTAATATATACTTTATATAATAAATATTACTTATATATAATTATATAATCTTATTATATACATTAAAAAGAAAATAATATCAAAATTATAAATATAAAATTAAAAAATAGAAATAAAAAAATATTTAAAAAAAATAAACGAAAACCGAAAAAACATTAATTCAATAATGAATTGATATTGCACAAATACACATATATTATTTATTCATTATTTATTTATAAATAATATACATACTACGCCGACTTGTCTCCCCACGTTCGACACCCTACTTTGCTTATCACTATATGCAAATTTATTGTAGGGTATAAAACTTTTTGATTCACACATCCATTGCTTTTATTGTTTGATTTTAATCTTGTGGGATGATTGTTGCTAGATCTGTTGGTCTTCTTTGAAGGATATGGTGAGATCCTTAAGCGCATCACAGAAGTTTGAGAATCGCATCGTATGCGATCGAGAGCGACTAGTCGCACTAGTTGCTCGAGGCAGCGGAATTTAAATTTTTTTTCATGCGATGAAACCACATGATCAAAGAACACTTCTCGGATCATTTCATCTAAACCACAAACAAGTATTAGGGTTACCTCTAGAAGCGCGGTTGCGATCGAGTCTCTAAACGAAGAGACCTCCTGTCTCAAGTCCGATCCGACAGATGAGACGCTTACGAGCGCATTGATGAATCACGTGCTCCTTATAATCCATGTTGATGATCCAAGCAAGGAATCTCCTGATCTTGTCTCACGAGATCCGACGTATTCTTCAAGAACGAGGCGCATCAAAGGAGACAAAGATCCACGAGCGGTCAAAGCGGCAACACAACGACATATCGACGACGACGATTCTCTATAGGTCATCATGTGGACAGCCAAATGTTGAGACAGAGAGCACGTGTAGAGAATGAGAGAGAGAGAGAGAGAGTTGTTGTTCACAACTTGTATGTTGTAACCAAGAAGAGCAAGGGATGCCTCTGCTTTTATAATATTTTAAGATCAATGGATCTCAATCCATGGACAACACAGATCCAATGGCGCACATTGATTTGTGTTTCTTTTAATGGTCATGGGTTTTGTGTAAATTTACAAGTACAATTAATTTAATAAAATCAAATATATATTGTATATAATTTGATTTATATCAAATAAATCTTCATTGGAGAAATAGTAAGGAGAGTAGCCTCCTTCCATAAAGAGGGGGGTGGGGGGGGGGGGACGACCACCACATTCCTTATGGGAATTGTGGCCGTCCACTCTCCTTAAGAGGAAGGTGGCTATATCCACCAACTCCATGAGATCCCATTATCCTATGAATTTCTCCAATATTTGCAACAACTTTTGTTGCAAATTATTTCACGAAAATAAATCCAATTTACTTTTGTGAACATTGCAATCACGCCACTAGAATTTTTTGAATCACATTCACAACCCAAAATAAAATGTGAATTACATTTTCAATTAATTGTCCAATGTGAATCCAATTCACATCAACATTTGATTAACAATGTAAATTACAAATAGCTCTCTCTTATATATTTTAAATAACATTTATAATATATATGATTAATATGGATAGTGCTATCCACATTATTCAATATCCATAATAATTAAATCACATTTAATCATCTTGGTTCTCTATCTCATGTGCCCAAATTTTGAATCACATTCACATTATTTACATCTTTGATAATCAAATCACATTCAATTATCTAAGATAACTCTGTTCAGAATATGAATCAAATTCAAATTATTCATGATAATTAAATAACACTTATTATCCAATTTCTCAATGCTCGGATACATATATCAACAATGGAATTATCCATGAACTCTTTCAAGGATAATGCGCTTTCTCCACGAATACTTGGAGATAAGGACATGGAGATTGTATTGTTCCACGTATAGTGACTTGGATATTGTCATCACATCTCAAATCTAGATCTTGTGGACCTCCCATAGATGCTTGATTAAGTCAAGGCCGTAGATCCAATCTTCTCAATTGCATCTGAATTCACATTCAGATCACTGTCCAATACTTGGACCATGATTAGATTACTTCTCTGCTAAGAGGAGTCACTAAAATCCAGACCTGTTTCATCACTCCCTATGAATGGAAGTGTCATGGTTATGCAATCGTTTATGATCACATCACCCTCAGGAATTCCTAATACCTATACATCCTGCATACTGGAAGACCCAGAATAATCCTGAAGTATAAGATCAAATTTACGCTGTCTACTTCAGGGATTCATCATTAAGTTTCTCATTTGATCATTGGGAGTTGGTAACGATCATATACTTTCCAAAAGCATATATCATACCTAGGTGTTGATCATATACTTTCCAAAAGCATATATCAAACCAATAAATTCAGTCAAGCCTCCAAAGCAAGACGACCATGCGTGGAATTTGATTCTTTCCAATATCTCATGTGTGATCTCATGTTTTCTGGTTCAGTAAATGAACCTGTATGATCCCTTTGAGAGATCGTATTACTCATATGCCCTTGTATGCACACCAGTGCGCCGATGTATTGAACTTGATTAGGTCATCAACCTATTGGTTTGCCAAAGTACATACTCAGTCATATAGTGACACATCTGTCTCCGGTCAGAGGATGCGTGCCTATATCGTGACAGTATACGACATAGGACTTCGGTTATCTCAATCTCTTTAAGTCAACTCTTTGATCTAACTTATCTAACACCTCCGAATCTCTATTCCTATGCAGAGGACCTGCATCAAGAGGCCAGTCAGATATCAATCTTTAGAGAAAGGATTGCCATCTCCTGCTCAGGCTGGAGATCCTTTTTTATTAATCATTTGATGGTTCTTGGTGAGTCATCAATCTAACTCTTTAGATATTCATCCAAGCACATGCCTCTATGATTCAATAATTGAATCAACAACCGTATGATCATTAAAATGACCATGGTACATAACCCTAATCGTACTAAGGGGCCTATTATGCAAATTAGTTATTCTTCATTTCAGATCAAGGAATGATATTTGTAATAACATTTATTGCATAATGGCTCATCATGGGCTCTCATGTCCAAAAATCTCCCACTAGCCCAAAGAGTCATTATTGGGCTAATCTTTAAACCCACACTCATGTGACAATCATAGGCTATTTACAAAATAGCTAGTTAAGCTAATCAGTCTCTCTGTTCCTAAGAGACTATGCCAAGTCCTTTTACGACACTTGCATATCCCCAGTAACAGTGCTTGCATGCAATGCGAATGTTGCATCTTATGCAACCAATACTCAATTTTTTTAAAGAACTTATAGTGTCCTTGACACTAACGCTTAATAATTATCATTATTATAACCAGTATTTCCATTATCCTTACAAGAATACCCTTATTCCTGGAGATCTCTATCTCCTAAGGTATCTGCAGTTAAGACCCATTTAGATCTATATTTATAAAGTCTTAAGCTCTTGAAGATAAGACTTTGAGATCACTATCTCTAAGTCTTGTAATCTTTTGAAGATATTGTTATTACTGTAATCAAATGTTTTATTTCCATAGTAGAATTGGTAATATTTTACTACTCCCACTGCATGGCAGACATCTGGCTTTTGTACACATTTAGCATACACCCTGCTTCTCATAACTGATGCACGTGGGCAAGCAATTCTAACATTTACTTCCTCAACTCCTTGAGGTGTTATCCCTTTAGATTGGTCAGCACCATATATTAAGGGAAGGAAGCCTTTCTTGGAATTTTCAAGAAAATGGAAATGCCCAAGGTGTACCATTAATGTGATGATCCCAATACCTATCTTCTCTTCGCTTCTGAACACCTTCAAAACTAAGATCCAAGAGGTATCCTTGAGATCATATCTCAAGGTATGGAATAGCCAGATCATAAAACACTCATTTTCATCCTTATATCATTCTAAATGATTAGGATATCATCTACATTTAGTACGATGAACACAATGGCACTCCTACTAAGCTTCACATTGTCCATCAAGATTCTATCTGAAATCATAATATCTATAATTTCATCAAATCCAGTGTTCCAACTACAAGAAGCTTATTTGAGTCCACAAATGGAATTCTTCAGCATACGCACCTTGCTTTCCTCAACTATGAAGTCTTGGGGCTACTTCATATGAATATCCTCAAAGAAGTATTCATAGAGGAATGCAATCTTGACTCACATCGTGAAGATGTCATACTCAAGTTGTGTAGCTATAGTTAGCAATATTCTGATGGGTTCAAGCATGGTCACTGAAGAGCAAGTTTCATCACAAGCGATGTCTTCTCTTCGGTGTGTATCTTGATGATAGAAGCCGTTCTTTGAAGGTCTCTACCTTCTCATCAGGTTCCCTCTTTATCTTGAAGATCCATTTACATCTTAATGGGTCTTACCCATATAGGTGGATCCTCAAGGGTCCATATACAACACTTGTATATGAAGTCTACTTTAGATCTTATTGCTAACATCCATCTTTCCATGTCATGATCTTTAGAAGCTTCATCACATGAAGTAAGATCATTGTCAGACTTAACTGACACGTGGAATACATCCTCAAACTTATTTTAAGAGGTATTATTGTTTCATCTATTGTTCTTTTAGTTTTCGATTTCAAGAGCCTCATTATCTTCTCAAGATTCAATGAGTTCCTTTACTTCATTTTCATGTTGATTCTCAAGAGTCTCATCCTCTAAGAATCACATTCTCAGATATGAAATCGTTTAAGAATCTCAAGGTCATAAAGTAGGTATACAACACCATCCTTTATTTTCCTAATGAAGTAGCATTCTCTTATGCTAGATTCCAGCTTACTTGCATGAAATCTTATTAAGGATATATATCGTAGTCTCTACTACATATATATACCTTGAAAACTAAGAGGTAATTATGCTAAGATTCATCATTGATCAAATCATGTCGCACATGATCAATTGTATCTCCTTACAACTCTCTTGAGTTTAGGTGCATTAGGAGGATTGAGATAGGAATGATATTCCTTTCTGTATAAGGTATTCCTTGAATTCATCTAATAGGTACAAGTTACCTTGGTTAGATCAAATTCATTTCATCTTCCTTCAAGCTTTGGTTCTAAACCAAAATTGTGAAATCTTTGAACATTTCAAAGGTTTCTAAGGTGAAGGGAAGAAATCTCATATCACAAATAATTATCGAATGATATTACATATCATTAATGTTCATTATGATATAGACGATCCACATACATCAATAAGTATGAGATCTTGAATACCTCGACATCTAACACCATTCCCAGAGAAGGGTGCATTGGGCATTTTACTTTGAATACAATATTCACAAGTATGTAAGATTTGAAATTTCAGATAATCTAAACTTTCATCTCTTACTAGTCTATTGATCTCATCAACAGGCATATCTAAGGCTTGATGCCAGATCATTGTCGAATGATCTTCGTCCTCTTATTGATCTTATAAGGTTTAACTTTCAGTATTAGAAAAGTTAATGAACCATTCATTAATTTTCTATCTAGTAGAGTCCACTAGATGTCAGATTACTATCTGAAATATATCCATCATAACTCTTTATGATAGGTCTGTTCCTGAATTCATATTTATTTCCAACATTTGAAATAAACAATGAGAGTATTCTAATGTCTAGGTCATAGTGACTTTCTCCAAAACTAATAGCTCTCCCACTGAAAATATGAAGTCTACCTATCAAACAGAGATTGTTGCAATAATTGCATCAATATCCATGTGTATGACTATTAAACCTTAAGATCAATTTTTCTAGTCTTCTAAAACATATTCAACCAATTGAAAGTGTTATTAGAAGAATGAGATACAATATTAGACTTTGATCTTATCAAACAAGAAAGTCAATTTCAATGATTAAATGTAGATTATTCCGATGCACTATCAGAGTCCTTCTCTAAGGATCCAAGATGGTCTAGATAGTCACACTGTCAATACAACAACTTATTGTAGTATTGACATTCATCCAAACAATCAACTCTTTTGACTTTCCTTCTTACATGGGTCAAGCCCATGCTTCCACTGTGCTCCATTTATCTATAAACAACCATTGCTTAAGACAAAGGATCTCCTATGTTGAATTCAAAAGATTTCAATATAAGAGCACTTTAACATTTATACATGCTTCATCCAATTCATACAATATGAATACTATGAAGCTTCATGAATGATCAAAGTATAGATAGTAGAATGATGACACTCATCATATCTACATCCATCTAAACTCTTAAAACATTGGTTCAGGTAGGTACTCAAATATTTTGAGTACATCATCTCTTATAAAGTCACCATTCTGCATGATTGCAGAGAACCATGTCTTTCATGATAAAATGTCAAGAGCACATATGCATGCCAAAACATCTTCGTAGATTTTATAAGGATTATTCAAAAATTACGATCATCATCGACATGTCACTTCCAAAGTACACTTGATGAGATCAAGACTATAGAGACATACAAACCCCAGGGTTGTAGTCCTATTGTCTATTTAATTGCTATTCCTCATTATTATGAGGAAACTTGCACATTGCAACCACATACATTATGTGTTCAACTGTAAGTACAATATCTAGATCATGGATCCAATCCATGATATTATACTGGTTAATATTGAGTATAGTATTGACTAGGTTTAATGAAGGATTATTAGAAATAAGAAATTTGCATAAATATATATAACTTTGATTTAGGGAATTTTATATCAAAGTTGTCTTGCCTTGTCAACACTGAAAGTTTATTCCCTTAATCACTTTCAATGTAAGAGATATACTTACCATCATATCTCAGTAAGATCTGGGATCTCCTTCCTTATCTTTGTCACATCCCAATAATATGAGAACCTGTAACTGGGATAAAAAGAAGCGGGAACATATTCCACCTTACAAGTCCAACTTACATTCCCAATTCGGTCTTTAACTCCCTGCCCCATCACCCCTAAGGTGATGTTGACCCATCATTAATTTAACCAACCATCAATAGGAATACAACTCGCCATGCGCAATCCAATATCGTCCCAATAATATGAGGACCTGATATTGGGGTCACTACGCATACATCCTTACTCTTTCGAGAAGTGAAGAGCATGATCTAGATGCGCTTGCATACAGGAGTTGTCACTTCGGACAGGTGCTTCCTACATACAATCCCTGGCGACGAAACCCTTCGCCTTGACGGGCGACCATGGATGTCACTTATGTGATCCTCCATATCATATTCAAACTCTAATTAATCATTATGAATCATATTCATTACGATTAATTCTTCCAAGGGAAATAACAACTCTACTCATAATAGAGTGTTTTAATTTTAATTGGAATCCAACTAATCTAATCATATTAAATTAATGATCCAATCAATAATATCCAACAAATAAATTTTAATTGTTACTTGAATTATGATATTATCTCAAATATGTATTATTTAGAATTTTAATAATTAGACATACATCGTGATTTCTCAAGCATTATACCAACGCTGCCCACTATCATGGCCAGTACCGATGGGAGTGGGACAAACCGCACACGGTGCAATCTGCTACCCCAATGCTCCCCGACTAGACACCATATCCGCCTCGGGAAAGGATAACGCAAAATAGATCACTTTGTACTTGAGATGATCATCGGTTTTTCAACTGAAATTATACCATATAATAATAATAAAAACATTTTTTATTAACATTATAAGGAGATTTGCTATATGAATCCCCAATCCTATTCAAGCAACTTTGTTTGTTGGAAAGTGGATTGAGTAACCAATTGTGATCTAGATCATATCTAATCAATTATTGGTTAAGGCAATGTCATTTAAGGAAATAATTATGATCAAATATTTAATAAACATCTATCAATAATTATTCCAGGAAATTAAATCATTTAATTTCACTAATTAATTAAATAACAATCGCAAGGTTCTTGATTAGGAAAGTAATTTTTAGCAGTGACCCTCACTTACTAAAATTAGCATATCTCAATCAATTTAAATCCAAATTATGCAAATTAAGTTTTCAAAGTTTGAAAATTTGATTTACAACAGAACCTAAGTGATTTTCTCATATTTATAGGCGTTTCAAAACATTAATTAACTCCTTAATTAAGTCAAGATTTGCAGTCCCCGAAACAGTCGTTACATGTTCACTAAAATGATAATAACTAGAGCAATCGGATTCCAAATCACACAAACTCAAATCCCACAATTTCCTTATTTAATGTAAACAAAATACAATTGATAATTTCGTGTTTAAACAATTTAAATAGATCTGACAAATATCACAAAACAGGGCTGCGTGAATGAAATGCAATAAAATTTCGCAAACCCTAATGAGCCCAAGTCGCTTTAGGTTTATGGATCGTATCTGAAACCTTCGAACCTGGCTCTGATACCACTTTACGGATATGGTGAGATTCTTAAGCGCATCATGGAAGTGTGAGAATCACATCATATGCGATCGGGAGCGACTAGTCATACTAGTCGCTCGAAGTAGCGGAATTTAAAATTCTTTCATGCGATGAAACCACATGATCCAAGAACACTTCTAGGATAGTTTCATATAAACCACAAACAAGTATTAGGGTTACCTCATGAAGCGTGGTTGTGATCGAGTCTCTAAACAAAGAGATTTCCTTTCTCAAGTCCGATCCGATGGAGGAGACGCTTGCGAGCGTGTTGATGAAATGCGTGCTCCTCACAATCCATGTTGATGATACAAGAAGTGAATCTCCTGATCTCGTCTCATGAGATCCGATGTCTTCTTCATGAGCGAGGCACACTAAAGGAGATGGAGATCCACGAGTGGTCGAAGCAGTGACACAACAGCGTAGCGACGATGGCGATTATCTCTAGGTCATCATGTGGACGGCCACATGTTGAGAGAGAGAGAAGACGTGTAGAGAATGAGAGAGAGAGAGAGAGAGTTTTTGTTCACAACTTGTATGGTGTAACCATGAAGAGAAAGGGGTGCCTCTCCTTTTATAATATCTTGGGATCCATCGATCTCAATCCATGGACAACACAAATCCAATGGCTCACATTGATTTGTGTTTCTTCTAATGACCATGATTTTGTTGTAAATTTACAACATCAACTAATTTTATAAAATCAAATATATATTGTATATAATTTGATTTACATCAAATCAATCTTCATTGGATAAATATGAAGGAGAGTAGCCTCCTTCCATAAAGAGGGGGAGATGACCACCACATTCCTTATGGGAATTGTGGTCGTCCACTCTCCTTAAGAGGAAGGTGGCTATCTCCACCAAATCCATGAAATCCCATTATCCCATGAATTTCTCCAATATTTGCAACAACTTTTATTGCAAATTATTTCACAAAAAAAATCTAATTTATTTTGTGAACAATGCAATCATGCTATCGGAAATTTGTGAATCATATTCACAACTCAAAATAAAATGTGAATTACATTTTCAATTAATTGTCCAATGTGAATCCAATTCACATCAACATTTAACTAACAAATGCAAATTACAAATAGCTCTCTCTTGTATATTATAAATCACATTTATAATATATACATATATGATTAATATGGATAGTGCTATCCACATTATTCAATATCCATGATAATTAAATCACATTTAATCATCTTGGATCTCTATCTCATGTGCCCAAATAATATGAATCACACTAACATTATTTACAAATTTTATAATCAAATCATATTCAATTATCTATGATAACTCTCTTCATAATATGAATCAAATTCATATTATTCATGATAATTAAATCACATTTAATTATTTAATTTCTCAATGATCGGATACATATATCAACAATGGAATTTTCCATGAACTCTTTCAAGGATAATGTGCTTTCTCCGTGAATTCTTGGAGATAAGGACATGGTGATTGTATTGTTCCATGTATAGTGACTTGGATATTGAGATCACATCTCAAATCCAGATTTTTGCGGACCTCCCATAGATACTTGATTAAATCAAGGCCGTAGATCCAATCTTCTCATTGCATCTGAATCACATTCAGATCACTGTCCAACACTTGGACAAAGATTAGATTACTTCTCTGCTGAGAGGAGTTACTTAAATCCAGACCCGTTTCATCACTCCCTAGGAATGGAAGCGTCATGGTTATACAATCGTTTATGATCACATCACCCTCAGGTATTCGTAATACCTATACATCCTGTATATTGGAAGATCCAGAATAATCCCGAATTATAAGATCAATTTTACATTGTCTACTTCAGGGATTTATCATTAAGTTTCTCATTTGATCATTGGGAGTTGGTATCGATCATATACTTTCCAAAAGCTTATATCATACCTAGGTGTTGATCATATACTTTCCAATAGCATATATCAAACCTACAAATTCAGTCAAGCCTCCAAAGAGAGAAGACTGCGTGTGGAATTTGATTTTTCCCAATATCTCATGAGTGAGCTCATGTCTTCTGGTTCAGTAAATGAACCCGTATGATCCCTTTGAGAGATCATATTACTCATATGCCCTTGTATGCACACCAGCACCCCGGTGTATAGACCTTGATTAGGTCGTCAACCTATTGGTATTCCAAATGTACATACTCAGTCATACAGTAACACATCTGTCTCCAGTCAAAGGATGCTTCCTATATCGTGACAGCATACGACATAGGACTTCGATTTTCTCGATCTCTTTAAGTTAACTCTTTGATCTAACTTATCTAACACCTCTGAATCTCTATTCCTATGTAGAGGACCTGCATAGGAGGTCGGTCACATATCAGCCTTTGGAGAAAGGATTGCCATCTCCTTCTCAGGCTGGAAATCCTCTCTTAATAATAATTTGATGGTGCTTAGTGACTCCTCAATCTAACTCTTTAGATATTCATCCAAGCACCTGCCTCTATGATTTAATAATTGAATCAACAATGGTATGATCATTAAGATGGCCATGGTACATAACCCTAATTGTGCTAAGGGACCTATTATGCAAATTAGTTATTCTTCATTTCAGATCAATGAATGATATTTGCAATAACATTTATTGCATAATGGCTCGCCGTGGGCTCGCATGTCCAACATTCTTGTGTTGTCATCACAGTGACTTAGTGGTCCCGCCTAGTTGACGAATAGGGAAAATCGAGGGATCTAAAATGAGCCTCACAAGGCGATCACTTAGACATTGTGACGACCTCTTAACAACCGTGTTCCATCTTCAATTAACCCACTTAAAAAATAAATCTATGAAGCAAGGGATAAAAAATTATTAAATCCTATAATAAAATGTATAGTGGACAAGTACAATAGGGGTTGAACTAAGGGAACAACGGATAATAAACAATCAAAATTGGCAAAAAGAAGACAATAGATGATTTTTGGTTTTTTCCAGGTATTCTTTGAATTTTTGTGGATTTCAACTTTTTAATATTTTTTTAATTTTTATTTTTATATTTTTTTATTTTTAGGTTTATATATTTTTATTTTCTTTTTGAATTTTCTGATTCTTAGTTTTTATAATATTTAATAATTATAATATATATATATATGTATAGGTAGATTTTACATTTATAAATATAGTTATGATTACTAAAAATTCACAATATAAAATATTTTCTCTTTTTTATATTTTTCTCTATTTTTGATATTTTTGTTAGTATTTTTACAATTTTTTGTATTTTTAATCGAACTAATAAGGGAAAACAATGAATAAAATAAATATGCCGGATTGTTTTGGATATTAAAAGTAGCTAAATATCTCAAGATTTTATAAAAAATATGTTTAATATGTAATATATATTAGATAAAGTTCAGAAATAGAAACAAGTATTTTTGGAATTTTTCAGAATTTTTTAAAATTTTTATGAGGATTTTGGAGATTTTTAATTTTAGTGTTTTTCTTTATCTATTTGTAGTGATTTTTGGCCTGTAGTCTCAAAATACAGTAATAAAAAATCTAGTTTTTTTGGATTTTTTTGAAACATGTTTATATTTTTTTGGATTTTTATTAATAAATGGGAATAAAATCTATCTTTTTTATTTTTAATAAAAATAAAATACACCATGAATACCTACTCAAAAATATATATGATAAATAAGCATATCATGTATTTACAATAGTTTTCTACAATATTTTAGAGACATGGAGCAATTTTTAATAAAATAGAATCTACAAAAAGAAAATACATACTAGCAGCAGCATTTGAGTAAATATTTAATGTTTCAGGATCCTAGTCGAACACCTCAGAGAAATATAGGTCTAAAAAAGCAATTATCTCAAAATATATCCAATAAATAATACATGAATTGGTATTTACGTAATTAATACAAAGTTCGGGGGCCTATATGTAATTTTGCCAGAAAATATTACACTACTAACTCAAAAATAAGGACTAAGATGAAATACAAAAACCTTAGGGGATTAGGTACAAAATACCCACTCCCCGCACGCGCACGGGCATGCGAGGTGACATAGATTGGACCTAAGTGCAATTATAAGAAGTAGAGGGGATAGAATGCAAATTTTACAAAACTTTTTACATTACAAACAAATGTTTACGTAATGAAAATAAAATACAAAAAGCACAAGGGTATCGAGCAAAATTACCCCTACGAGAGAGATCCAACGACTGATGTTCTTCACTTAACACGTGGTGAGATCTGGACGGTGTGTACCGCTTCGGCTACAACGACCGAGATTAGATCCCAAGGAGGAGTTCAATGGTCAGGGCTTCGTGCATCCAATGGCTGCTGCAGCTATTGCTCCTGCTGGAGGAGGCTCCTGATCGGATGCCAAAAATTTCTCATGGAAGAAGAGGGAAGAACCCCCAGTTGTCCGACCTTTGACTCTTGCTAGAGATCGACTCTAGACACCTGGGGGTATCCCAACGGTCTCAAAACGTGGCTAGAAGTCGCTCGGAGCTGTTGTAGGCTTCAGATGGGCACCTAGAGCTCCGACGAGTTTTGGCAAGATCAGGGAAGCAAGGGAGCACCATGTACCTCCTTCTTCGTCAAATCGACCCGCTAGGGGTCCTCTAGCCCTCCAGAACCTGCAAGAACCTAAGGCACAAAAATACAATGGTTCTGGGGGTCTTGTCAGGTGAATGTGAGCGGAAAAATGGTCGGACAGAGCTTTCCAGTGACACGATAGAAGAAAAGAGCTGACTGCCTGATCTGAGCGAGATCAGGATGGATGAAGATGTGTGCGGGCGAAGAGAATACGCTGGGGAAAATGGAGATGAAATAACAAGCGGAGAAAAGTTTAAACATACTGAGGAGGTTTGCTTCGAATTTCTAATTTTTGCGAATAAAGAGCGAAATCAACTTAAACTAACTCTTAACCTACACTACTGTTAATCTATGGAACAAAAAGAAAATGGAAGGAAGGAGCTTGACCTAACCTTGTCCAGATGGAGCAAGCTCGTGGCAGAGCAGGTGATCGGAGCTCGGATCAACCTCGATTCGATGCCTTATGCCTCACTAAATCATCCTTGGAGTTCCTGATGTCACCAGGATTGGCTAAATGCATGAGGATTAGGGTTCTAGTGGCGGATGAGGGATCAAATGGCGAGGGAAGGTGGAAGAGATGCTTTATACATGGCCCTTTGATTGATGATGCTTCCTTAGATGGTGATCCATCGATTGAGGTGATGCTAGAGCGTGAAAGTGCAAGGACCGAGGGTCAAAATATAAGAAGGTGTCGAGCAAAATGGGTGAAAGGATTGGGCCCCAAAATTGATTGAACTGAGATCAAAACCTCTGACAGTCGTCGGGCCTATGAGGTCCAGGGAGTTGACCCAGGTCAAGCAAGATCGGGTTCCCATTGGTCCATGCAGGGCCACTAAATGACAAAACTTCAAATAAAAGATTATTTAATTAAAAATAAAATATTTCATTTTTGGGTAACACATAAGAAATATTTATTATTTGATGTTGTATTTTAATCTGATTTTTATTTATTTTTACAACTTAATTTATTATGGGTTCATTTATTGGTATATTTACCTATGATGTGTATTTTAATTTTTGTTTTATATTTTATATTTTATATTTTATTATTTTATATAGATAATTTATGTATTTATAACTTATTTCAATATACTCATATATATTTTTTATTGTATTTTCTAAGTTTATTTGTACACTTAATTAAATATGGGTATTAATTATATAGGTATATGCATAATATGTGTATCTAAGTATTTTAGTATGTTATTTTATTTTTATTGTTTTCTTTATGGGTTTATTGTATTCTAAATATGTATGAGCACTATAAGGAATACTTACAAAATTATTAAAAAATATGAAAAAATAGATAATAAATAAAATGAATATTTTGTTCTTCTATATTGTATAATTGGGGTCCAAAACCTAACTTTTACATCTTACCTATAAATTAAATGAAACTACCTTCATCAAATAGATAATAAAAAGTATGTACAATTAACGTGATTTTGATGCATTTTGAGTTCATTTGGAGAAGATACGGGCATGGGAAGATTTTTTGTGTAGAATGTATAATATATATTATTTTTATGTGAAATCAACTTTATATTTTTTGATCTATTGTTATCTACAACTATCATATTCAAGATTTCTTAATTTGGGGATAAATAGTGAAGAATAAAACATGCCTCAAAAGAGAATTAATTAAGACAAAATAAAGAGTGTTTTTATTGTGTTTTTGACCCTTATCTCCCCTACTTTATTCCTTGTCGACCCAGTCATCATGATGTCTAGGGCTCGGGGTTTAGGGTCATAAAATACCTTTGGCATTTTATTTTGTTTTGTTTTCTTTCTTTTCTTTATACTTTTATTTTGGTTTTAAATAATGTATTTTATACAATATTTATACAATCAATAATGAATGTTAATCTATGCAAAATAATGCTATTTGCATGCATTTAGCAAGGGTTTAAAGGCCAAATGAAAGAATATAGATTATGAAATGGAGATTCGTCACCCCCTATAATTGCCTTGGCAAGTCCCTAACAAACACTTGTGCTTATAAGTACAGAAAAGAAAATAGAGAAAAGAAAAAGAAAGAACTTGGATTGATTTTAAATCTTAAACTTGTCTTCATAAAATCAAAGTTTGGATCTTAGTCAGATCTTTTGGAAGTTAGGTTTGGTCGGAACCTTAATTGGAAATCAGACTTGAAATACAATAGCCTCCAAGAACCACTAAACTCTGCTCAAGTCTCCACAATTGCCAGGTCAGAATAGGCCAACTCATACGCAAACCCTTATGACTATGAATTTATCTTGGATAGTGTGTGTTATGTAGCTCTCCTCGACTTAAGCGGTAAAATCAGTCTTCTTCAACATGGTGACCCTATATCCCTAATCTAACCACTCTTTCCTCGAGAAGCAGGGTATTCCCTTCTAAGTTCAAGTACAACATGCTCAAGAAGAAGAGGTGGAGAGAAGAATGTATGGTAGCCAGTGTAGTTACCTATCCTAGGATGCTTGACCAGTGTAGCCAAGTCATCCGGCTGCAGGCTCACAAACATATGACATTGAAGTTCAAGCTTGTTTATTGGCTATATACATGCTCTGATGGGAATTAAATTTTCTTGGAATTTTTGCTCGTTTATTCTTTTTGGAGTTTATGAATACGCACTTTTTTGAATACTATATATAATAGCATTTACATAAGGATTTTTCCTCCGAGCCAGTAGACAATCCCTCTTTTGAAGCATTATTGCAACCCGCAACTTCCTTCATTAGACCTCATGGCTCCTGGATCGGGTCTGGGTATACTGGCCACAAATGTAAGACTTCCAATGTGTCCATCGGTTTGTGTCTCATATCGGCAAATCCAAACTTCCACCACTTCAACTAAGGTGAGAAAAGTGCAAGCTGCAGGTTTGCAAGCTAGGTCATTATCAACAAGATTCACGCGTGTGTTCTGAAATATTCTACTTAGGAATTCAAGATGACATTGAACCAAGTATCGTGGTCTCAAGGAATTAAATCTAGCAGATATGAAGTGCCTCAATTCCAGTTCTTATAAGGTTCATGTGATTAAGTAGATTAAGGTCCACCCAAGCTCCAATCATCCGATTTTACTTAGACTTGTTCAATTGTCAATACCAATCCAAAAAATGCAAATGCTATGTACAATGCAGGGAAACTATTTTTATCATGCAATTTTCTAATTTTTGAACTTTTTATGATTTTTAAATTTTTTTGCAAATTTTTATGCCATTTTTGAAAATATTTTGCAAATGTTTTTTGGGATTTTTCCAAGACAAAAGAAATATGTGCAAAAATTTACACGGGAGTACATCTTGTTATTTGCAAGAATTGGGGCTTTAGGAATTTACAGGTTTGTTAATGATCTTTATTTTTTTAAATATGTACATAGTTCTCAAAATAAGTTGAAAAGGTTTTTATAAACATTTTGAAAATATTATTTTGCCAACTAATTTGATAAATAATTTTTCAAACATTTACACAATTTGAAAACCCTTTTGCAAAGATGTTTCAAAATATTTTTGCGACCATTTTCCAAACCAATTGCAAATAGATTTTCAAAACATTTTTTTTTCAAATAAAGAAAAATAAATTATTACAAAAAAATATTTTACATAGGTTGAAAACATTTTTAAAATATTTTCCAAATAGTTTTCAAGAGATTTTCAAAAGGATTTTAAAACTATTTTTCAAACATTTTGCAAAAGTATTTTATTAATCAATATATACAGAGATTTTATATGTTTTAATTTTTATTAGTTAGCCATATTATTGAAAATACAAAAGTATGAGTTATGGCTAAAGTATATACCCCGTATATACTCCTCCCCTATACTTAGATTGAGTTATGTACTCATAGATCAGAGAGAAAAATAGAAGATATAACTCGTACTAAGTATAAAAAAGTCTATTCTACAATGTCTAAAGAATGAACGAATGAGAAGTCAATTGTCCCCCCTATGCTTAGGATGAAATAATCCTAAGTATGACAGGTTGTACATAAGGCAGGGTCAAGGGAGGGAATATACAAGATCATCGGCTCGACTTGTCCCCCCTATACTTAGGATAAAATATCTCTAAGTATAGACATGATATCAAAAATTGAGAGGATAGATAAGGGATCAAAGAATGAACAACTCATGGTACACCCCCTATACTTAGGACAAAGTACGTCCTAAGTATATCAGTGATGAAAGGGGTGAACATCTTTTCAGAAGAAAAAGAAAAATGAAAATAATAAAATTAGAAACTAAAGATCATTCCAAAATATTTTGGTCTGCTTTATCTTATTTAGCGGATGTGAAGGCTTTTAGCTCATCTTCTTATACTACTTGAATAGAATCAACAATGGACAAGAGGGTGTTATGCTCTTGGTATGGTTTCAGTAGTTGCCATTGATAATGAATGGTTGTGTGTGTTAGCTGACAATTCTGATATCATCACATGTCGTTGCCACGCACATGCTTCACTATAATGACCTAGTCCTTTTGCTCTTCAACTTCCTTGGAAAAAGCTTCAACTTTGCATCAAACAACCAGACCTTCTGACCCAGTTCAAAAATCTTTCGGTGGATGTGCTTGTCATGCCACTTCTTGACTTTTTCCTTGTACATCCGGCTATTGTCATATGCGTAATCACATAATTCAAGTAGTCTTTTCAGATCCTACTTACTATTTTTCACGACCTTCTTGGAACCCAGATTACAAACATTGAGCCGACAAGAATTTATGAATGAGTTCTACGGGCAGATGACATGACTTTTCGTAAACTAGACAATAAGGAGACATTCCCAAAGGTGACTTGTATGTTGTAATCCCAATAAACCGAGTCAAGCAACTGAGACAAATTCTTGCGATCGGAGCACACAAGCTTTTGTAAAATTGTCTTAATCTCCTTGTTTGAGCATTCTACCAAGCCATTAGAATGTGGGTGGTAGGGAGAAGCAATACGATGTTCGATGTAGAATTGTTGCCTTAGCTTCTTAAATGAAATTGCTACCATCATAGGATATAAGAATCTTAATAATCCCAAACCTTTAAATGATGTGATCCTTCAGAAAGAAACAAGCAGTGCGAATATCGACGACTCGGGTTGGTATAGCCTCCACCCAATGACTAACATAGTCTACAGCGAGCATAATTTATTCGAATCCCCATCTATTGGAAATGGGCCCATGAAGTCAATGCCCCAAGCATCAAACACATCTGAAATCTGAATATATTTAAGGGGCATTGAGTCTCTCATTCCGATTATTCAGCCCTACTTATGGCAGTCAATGTAGTGCTTCACATAATCTTCTGCATATCTGAATAAGGTTGTCCACCAAAGACTGCATTTGAGTACTTTCGTTGTTTTTCTTCTGCCTGAATGGTGTCCCCCAGATTCACGATCATGGTAATGTGGAAGGACACTAGCAATTTCCTCCTAAGAAATGCACCTTCTCTTGATACAATCTTCCCCCTCACAAAAGAGATATGGATCCTCCCTTTGATAAGAATGGATTTCTAACAAGATTTTGTGCACTTTTAGTTCAGGCCAATCTTGTGAAGTTCTCATGGATACATGATTCTTCATAATATCAGCATACCATGGGAGCAAGGTTACAGACAATATGGCTTCATCTGGAAAGGTTTCACTGATCCACCTCAAATTCTGCTAAGGAGACTAAGGCTCGGGTAGTCTTGATAGATGATCTGCGATCAAATTTTTAACTCTAGGCTTGTCTCGGATCTCGAGGTCTAATTCCCGGAGTAGAAGGATCCATCTTATAAGGTGTGGTTTAGCATCCTTCTTTTGTTGCAAGTATCGGATGACGGAGTGATCAGTGTAGACTATGACTTCGGATCCAAGGAGATGGGATCTGAAGTTCTCCAAGGCACAAACCACTATTAGCAGCTGTTTCTTGATGAGAGTGTAATTCTTCTGAGATTTATCTAGTGTTCTACTAGCATAGCAAATAGAAAATTGCACAATGTCTTTCCTCTGTCCCAACACAACACCAATGACATAATCTAATGCGTCAGTCATGATTTCAAATGGTAATGTCAAATCTAGTTGCTGCAGGACATGGTCTTGAGTGATTATGTCTTTCAACTGATTAAAGGCTTTGAGCACATGATCATCAACAATAAAATCAATCTCCTTGCCTAACAATTCAGTCAATGGTCGGGCGAGCTTGCTAAAATCTTTGATGAATCATAGGTAGAAACCGACATGCCCTAAGAATGACTGGACTTGTTTGAGATTGGTAGGTGTCCTAAGTTTTGAAATTACCTCCACCTTGCCTGGGTCAACTTCCATGCCACGTTTTTATACAACGTGACCTATCACAATCCCCTTTATCACCATGTGGTTGCTCTTCTCCCATGAGAGCACGAGGTTCACTTCGTAGCACCTCCACAATACTCAGTCTAAAGAGTATAGACATTGTTCAAATAAATCTCCATAGATCAAGAAATCGTCAATGAATACTTTCAGAAAATTTTCCACAGTGTCGAAAAATACAACTAGCATACATCGCTGGAATGTAGCTGGGGTGTTGCACTGCTCAATCGGCATTCGTCGGAAAGCGTACATCTCAAATGGATAAGTGAGCGTAGTCTTCTCTTGGTTTTCAAGCATGATTTCGACTTGATTGTATCCAAATAGTCACCCGAGAAGCAGAAGTATTCCCTTGTGCCCAGTAACTCGAGAATTTGGTCGATGAAGAGCAATGGAAAGTGATCCTTCTTTGTGTGGAGGTTCAGACGTCCGTAGTCAACACATACTCGCCACGAGGTTCATTCTGGTCAGAATGTCCTCTCCTTTGGCATTGGTAACAATGGTGATCCCCAACTTCTCGGGCATTATGTGCAAGATAATGACCCACTTACTATCGAAGATGGGATATATGAATCCCACATCACACCATTTTTTATTTTCCTTCACAAAAACCTCCTGGTTTGGATTCATTCTTCTCTGGAATTTGTGAGAGGGCTTGCTGTCATCTTCGAGGTAGATGAGCACAAGGATGGATTGATCCTATGGAGATCTGATATCTTCCAGCCCATTGCCTTGCGGTTTTGTTCAAGAACCTCCATCATATGAGATTCTTGATCTTCGGTCAGATGAGCATTGATTTTGACTGGATGCATATTTGGTTCTCCTGCAAGAAAGGCATACTACATGTTGGAAGGCAGAGGTTTGAGATCAGGCGGAGTGGGAGCTACTTTAGTGGTGACTTCATCGATCATTGCAGGTATTTTCTCTTTCATCAACTCAGTGTCCACCTGTGGCAGTTTAGCTTCTTCATTCAAGGATTCACAATTTTTTTTCAATGATGTCCTCATGATTGAAGAAATCCTCGATAATCTGCTCTTGGTATTTGAGACTTAGGGGGCCCACAAGGAATCTGTTTGACACATCAACAAAGATCTCATCATCGTTGATAGAGGGAAATTCGACTGCTCTCTCCTTCCTCAGGGATAAGGAATTCATGGATCTCAATGTTGTCCACGAATAGATTTGTATCTTTAATCTCTGCAAGAAAGTCGCACTCTTCAAGGCAATTAGGCGCACACACACTTGTCATAGATGCAACCTCGGTTGGTTTTGGCTCGTGGATGGTTTCTATTTCTACTTTTTTGCTTGTGGAGCTGAATGTAATCTCTCTAATGCCATAGTTCACTATTGTCTTAGCTGTTTGGAGGAACTGCTGGCCAAGGATAATGGGCGTGTGGAGCAGAGGTGCAAAAATGTCCATATCTAGTAGAACAAAATCAACAAGGAATTGGATCCCTTGAACATTGATGATCACATCCTCCAACACACCCTTATGCTGCTTGACTGATTTATCTATGAATTGTTTAATCATCTTGGTTGGTTTTAGCAATCCTATCTAGAATTCTGTGAGTAGCGAAGCTGGCATAAGATTGACAGAAGACCCACTGTCGAGCAATGTTTGCTCGAACTCCTGATTGAACATGTTACACCGGATGAGTGGTCCTCCCTTGTCTTTCTTTTTATCAGGGAGATTGCTGATGGCGTTGACGGTTACCATAGTGAGGATATGTTTCTCATGCTTTCCATTCTGGCTTCTGGAGTTGAGGGGTCGAGGTTACGCCTTGTTGTACATGTCTCTTTAAGTCCATTCTTTAATGTTGGCATGCACTCCATGGCTTTCATCAATGGCATATTCAAGACAATGTTATGAATGATTTCCACAATCGACATATCAGACAAAGTATTTTTCAAATTTTGGTCTTTTTCATTGCTTTAGGAAATGGAATATGTATAGAATTAGAAACTTTTTCATTAAGAATTTTGTCCAAATCATTGTGTACAGGTTGATGACAAAAATGTGGAAAATCATCTACATGTTGTGGACCAAAAAATACAGGCTCGGCTTTGTTGGCTGGCTGGTCTTCATCGGGTCTGGTACCATTGTTGTATTTTTGTATTTTTGTATTTTCTTCATTTTTTTTAATTTTTCTACAGATGGTGCTCCTCCAAAAATGTATTTGGTTCCTACGGATGGCTAGGTTGATGGATCGCCATTAGATGCAATATGGTTTCCTCTTGCCGTAGATGATGGCTGAAGTGTTCTACTGCTTCTACAAAAATGTGCGGTCGTTCTTCAAGTATGCCGTCTTCTAGCGTCGCTTTATCGAAGACTTCATCAAGCTTTCCTGTCCTCGACTGAGCTGCTTTGCTAGGTGATTGAGTTTATTGTTGATCATACGGTTCTCCAATCTTTTTATCAACTGAAAGAGCTTGTCAATCAAGCTCCAGTCATACAACCACCCAATTGGTCTCTTCTCTTTGAGATCATGATGATGCGTCCGATTTTGCAGTTGGGTCTATACTAGGACAAAGATGAGACAAGGTGCCCTATGTTATTCACTACGCTAGCAAGATGCTCGATGAAGCACAAAAGAATTATACGATCACAAAAAAGGATCTGCTTGTTGTAGTCTTCGCTTTAGAGAAGTTCAGATCATATATATTAGGATTAAACGTCTTTATCTTCATTGACCACTCTACCATCTGAAACTTACAACAGAAGAAGGATGGCAAATCTAGACTACTCAATTGGATCCTTCTCCTCCAGGAATTCGATTTGGAGATTAGAGACAAGCATGGAGTTCAAAATGTGGTGGCAGATCATTTATTTGGAATTGAATGGCAATATACCCTACTGAGCAGTGCATCTGTAATAGAAACTTTCCCTAATGAATCAATCCTCAACGTGGCCTCTCTCCCTTAATATGCTGATATCGTGAACTACCTCGCCTCTGGGGTAGTCCCATAAGATTGGAAATAGATCAAGAAGGACAAATTCATGCCCATCATTCATATATACCAATGGGAAGACCCCCACTTGTTTAGGGAAGGTGCATATTGCATTTGGCATCGATGTATCCCTCAAGAGGAGTACACCCGTGTCCTCGAGCACTACCATAAGCTCGAATCTAGTGGACGTCATTCTGGAAGAAGAACGACAACTAAGATATTGATGTGTGGCCTCTGGTGGCCCACACACTTAAGGATGTAGATGACCATGTGAAAGCATGTACAGACTGCCAGAAAATGGGAAAAACCCAGGAGTTAAAGACAGTATGCTCCTCAAATATATCTAGATATCGGATGTGTTTGATGCATGGGACATCGATTTTATTGGTCTGTTTCCTAATAGTCAAAGGTATGAATATATCCTTATTGCCATTGATTATGTGAGTCGATGGGTGGAAGCCATTCCAGTTGGAGCTGCAGACAGTAAAATAGTCTGCAAGTTTTTGAAAGATAACATCATCTAGCAGTTCGACATTCCAAAGATTCTAGTTTCAGATCGAGGCATCCGCTTCATCAATAAGGAGATTAAGAAACTAATGAAGTAACACAACATCGATCATCGGGTCGCATCTTCTTGTCATCTGCAGTCAAATGGCTTGGCAGAGTTTTTTAACAGAGAAATACATACGATATTGCAAAAACTAGTAAGGTCGAATATAAAGAAGTGGTCGCAACTCTTAGACTCAGTTATGGATATATAAAATGGCCTACTAGTCTCCCTTGGGCATGTTGCCCTATCGCATTGTCTATGGAAGCCATGACACCTACCGATACAATAGATTAACAAATTATTGTGGGCAATGAATAACTACAACCTTGACTCACAAAAAGGTGGCCAGTAGAGAAAATTGGATCTATAGACTCTTGGAATTCAGATATTACACGTACGACAACAGTCTCATGTACAAGTAGAAGGTCAAACCCTGGCACAACAAAAACCCAGAAGAAAGACCTTCAAATCTGGGGAAAAAGTATGGTTGTTTATGCAAATTTGAAGATATTTACAGGAAAATTAAAGAGAGTGGACTAGGTCGTACATAGTCAGAACCGTGTGTGACAACAGAAGTGTTCTAATATCAGAATTGTCAGTTGACACACAACCCTTCATCATCGATGGTCAGTTGTTGAAGCCGTACTTAGAGCATGATGCATTTACGACCATTGTCGACTCTGTACATGTGATTTTGGAGGAAGACTTCATTGATACAACAACTTTAGTAGAGCCAGACAATGCTCCTAAAAGCATTTTTGATTAGCTAATCTTTTTTTCTTATTTTCGTTTTCATTCTTAACCTTCTTTCTTCTGTGTTGCCATCACCCCCATTCATCTATTCTATACTTAGGATATGCTTAATCCTAAGTATAGGGGGGTGAGCACCCTCAGGTTATTCACTCTTTGATCCCTCACCTGTCTCCTCAGTTTCTTTTATTTTCTATCTATTTAGGGATAATTTTTACCCTAAGTATAAGGGGGGGGGGGACAGGCCGAGCCGATGATTTATATGTTCCCACCCCTGACCATCCCTACATGTTGAATATAGTATGATATACTTAGGATCCATTGATCCAAAGTACATGAGGGTGGTCGACTTCTCATTGTTTATTTAGTCGGTGTAGTATAGGCATTTTCTATAATTAGTATGAGTTATGTCATCCTTTTCTCTTTGATCTATGAGGACATAACTCAAGCTGTGTAGGGGGGGTCATATATACACTTTATATATTTTAGACATAACTTGTACTTGCGTATTCGTAATAATATGGCTAATCAAGAAATATTAAAACATATACAAAATTCTTTGTTTATACTGATCAATAAGCTGGGTAAAAATGTTTTGCAAAATATTTGAAAAATTATTAGAAAATATCTTTGAAAAATCTTTTGTAAAACCATTTGAAAAATGTTTTGTAATGTTTTCAAAACCTTTGTAAAAATGTTTTGGTTAGTAAAAATTTCTTTTCATTATTAAATAAAATGTTTTGAAAAGTTGTTTGCTAAAGGTTTTGAAAATGGTTGCAAAAATACTTTGAAAAATCTGGAAATGTTGTTTGAAGACATGTTGTTTGAAAAAACTTTGCAAAATTATTTTCAAATTTTGTAAATGCTTATAAATATTATTTATCAAATTATTTTTCAAAATAAAGTTTTCAAAATGTTGTGAAAATATTTTCAAATTATTTTGAGAGTTGTAAACATTATTCATTCAAATAAAATTTTTACAAACAAGTATACAAAACTTGTGAATAATGACCAACCTAACTTCTGTAAATTCTTGAACCTTAATAACAAGAAGTATTCCCATGTAAATATCTGCACATAGTTCGTTTTCTCACTATTTTGTGTTCAAAAATCACTAAAAATTTTGAAAATAAAAAAACCATAAAAATCCACAAAACTTTTTCAAAAACTTGCATAAAAACTTTCAAAACCTTTTCTAAAATTTCCTTAAAAAATTTAAAATTAGAAAATTTCTTTACAATAATATTTTGTGCATTGTGCATAACATTTGCATTTTTTCTGATTAATAATGACAAATGAACATGTATAAATAAAATCCGAAGATTGGAGCTTGGTTGGACCTTAATCTTATTAATCATAGGAACTTTTAGGGAACTGGAATTGAGGCACTTCATGTCTAGTAGCCTTAATTCTTTGAGTACATGAGACTAGATTCAGTGTCGTCATGACTACCTATGTAGAATACTTCGATACACAAGCATGACTCTTGTCGACAATGACCTGACTTGCACACCTACACCTTACACTTTGCTTATCTCAGTTGAAGTGGTAGAGGGCTGGATTTACCAGCATGAGATACAAGCCAATGGAAACATCAGAAGTTAGACATCTATGACCATTGTACCCCAACCCGATCTAGTAGCCATGAGATTTAATTATCAAAGTTATGGGTTGCAATAATGCTTCAAAAGAGGGATAATATACTGGCTCAAGAGGAAAAAGTCCTTATGTAAATTTCGTTGTAGATTGTATTAATTGAAAAAGCATATTCAAAAACTCAAAAAAGAATAGTCAGTAGAAGTCAAAGAAAAATCAATTCACGTTAGAGCATGTATGCATTCAATAAGCAAGCTTGAGCTTTAGAGTTAAATAAATGAGAGCATGCAACTGTATGACTTGGCAACACTGGTCAAGCATCCTAAGATATTTAGCTACATTGGATACCTTCCATTCTCTTCTCCACCTCTACTTCTTGAGCTGGTTGCACTGGAACTTAGAAGGGAATACCCCGCTTCACGAGGAAAGAGTTGTTGGGTAGGGGAATTAGAGTCACCATGTTGGAGAAGACCGACTTTTACTACTTCAGCTGAAAGGAGCTACACTTCACTGACACTATACATGATAGAATCATAGTCATGGGGGATTACGCATGACATCGACTTGTTCTAACCAGGCTTTTGAGGAGACTTGGGAAGAGTTTTGTGGTTCTAGAAGGCTGTTGTGTTTCAACTTCGGTTCCCGAAAAAGGTTCCGACCAAACTAAGAATCCAAAGGTTTGACTGATCTCCATACTTTGATATTATGAGGACAATTTTAATAGTCAATTTCAATCCAAGTTCTTTCTTTTTCTTTATTTTCTTTTCTTCACTTATAGGAATAAATGTTTGCTAGGGACTAGCAAAGGAACGTATGGGGGAGTGATAAATATGCATTTAATCACCTTTATTCTTTCATTTAGGCTTTAAAACCCTAGCTAAATGCATGTATATATCATTAATTTGTCAAAATAAACACCTGATAATTTATAGAAAATACTATATAAAGTACAATATATTTATTGTATTTAATCCCAAAATAAAAGAATAAAGAAAGAAAAAAAGAAATGAAGTACCATTGATGTTGAGTGACCCTACACCCCGAGACCCAATCATCATGATGACTAGATTGACAAGGAATAAAGTAGGGGGAGATAGGGATGAAGAATTTTACAAAGATACACAAAAAACCCTAATTTTAATTCATCTATAATTGATTTTTCTCACCTATTTTATTTTATTATTTTTACCCATCAAATGATAAAACCTCTACATGAATATTATGGACAAAAATATAAAGAAAAATATAAAATTGATTTCACATAAAAATAATGCATGGTGTGCCCGAGACACACAAAATAAAAAGCTAGAATAAAAACTTCACAGAATTGTATTTTCTCCATACTATATCAAAATGGACCAAAATCACTTTAATTGTATATACCTTTTAATAAGCTATTAATGAATGCGGTTTCATTTGATTTGGAGCTAAAACGCAAAATTTAGGTTTTTGGGCCCATTTGTGCAACAAACCTATATATTTTATTCAATTTATTTATTCTTTGTATTGGTCAAATTATTCTATTTCTATAAAATTGCACATATTCAGAATTAAAATAAATTAAAACAATCAAAATAACATAAAAATAAATCATGTAGTACTTTTGCAGCCCCTGACGCGGAGGGGCCCCTCTCCGAATGTCCCTCTCGGGGAAGAAGAGTAGCGGAGAGAGAGGACATAGATGAAATATACTTATATATACATATAACAAATCTATACATAATTATTTAAGTGTACAAATAAGATCCTAAAAATATAACAAAAATACCTAAACATGTAATTAAATAAATCAAAATTATATATAACATTTGTATAAATTAATAAAATATAAAATCAAAATAAAATACCAAAATACATGTGTTATACATATATTTTACATGTAAATATTAGCTCATAATAAAAAGCCTCGTAAAAATAAATAAATAAATAAACATATATATAATACTACTTAAAATTAGAAACATTTTTTTATTCTATATCCTCAAATTAATTAATTCATTTACTAATTTTTATCAAAAATATAAATAGTTTCTAATTTCCTTTTTTCGGGTTGGTCCACATGGACCAACCAGAGGGTCGCGATTGTTGACCCTGATCAACTGTTCATCCTCCTCCAGCCGACCTGTCTGAACCTCTGACACCCCTTCTTCGTCATTTTCCCTCCATCTTTCATCCATTCTTCTCGAGACCACCACCAATCGATAGCTCTATCGACCCTCTCCCTTTCCCATGTTGCAATCCTCATCAACCACTATCGGGCTTCGGACCATCTCTCCCCAAAAGTCATTGGACCCATATCTATAAATAAGGAGGTCCAGCCTTCTTTCCATTTTTTATCTCTCTTCACTCATCGTAACCCCCTTAGGACCTCCATAGTGTCCCTGGTGACAACAACTAGTACTCTGGCCCTTCGTTGCGAGGATAAGGTGGTAGAGTAGGAGATCCAGGTCCACTGGTCATCTTCTCTGGCGAGCCTTTCCTACTCAAATATCTAGAGTTCGTTGAGCTTCTAGGTAACGTTTCTTCACTCGCATTTCATTCCAGTAGTCTAATCATAGGTTTAATTTTGACTTTTAATCATGCATTTAGCATAATTTTAGAAATAAAAAATCATTGGAGCTTCCAACTCCGACCCTAAATTCTCCGTTCTCATGCATTGTTCTGACCTCATTTTGCCTCCATTACCTTCCCCATCGCCTTATCTACAGTACCCCTTTGTTTCTCCTATGAATCCTTCAAGGAATCACATCACCAGACTCCACCTCTGCCGCCTTCGCTAGAGTCCCCATCCCGTCGCCACATTTCTTCTAGAGCTTCAAAAGAGGGTATTTCAGATACCCTCGACCCCCTTAATCTTTTTGGGCAGGTCCACGACAATGAAGATCACCTGGAGCCCCTCCAAAGCTTTGAACATGGGCTCCAGGTCAACCGACTTCCAATCTCTCCTAAGGATCTCTGGTCCTTGTAGAAGCACCTATCGAACGTGCAATGCTCCAAGAAGCCAAGGAGCTGATCTTTTCGGAGAGAGGAGGTCAGACGAAGGAGATAGAGAGGAACAAAACTCGATGGAGCCTTGTTCTTGAGGAAATATTCGTGAGCCCTCGAGGACTATCAGATGAGAGCTTAGACCATGATTTAATCTGGTCGTTGAATTAAAGGGCGAACCATCAACCATAGCAGTCGTCAAGATCGCCACGTGGCCGTGCCTCAACTCTCCGATCATGGGTGTCTAAGGTGTAATTTACACGCACACTCCTCTACCTTTTTGTATTGCATAAATAGCGTTGTAAATAGTAAATGAAGTGTAAATTTTGTGGAACATTTACAGTACAACCCTCACATGTTTTGTATATTGCAAAGGACCCTTGTCAGCTCAGCTCACGTGGCCCCCACGTGAGTTGGTTATTTTATTTTCGTACCCATGTAGGTTTAGATATTGCGAATTAATATATAAAAATCACATTCTTGTTCAAACTTTCTGGTTTTTTTGCATTGTGCTCCCTAGATCTTAATTATATTGCATAAATACCCAAACCAATTTTGTGTATTTATTTTTATGCATTTTATTTTGTATTAAAAATCTTATGTGCTTGGAAAATTATGGGAAAATAAATTAATGTGCTCCAATTTGTGCTTGTCCACACTTTTATTTTATTTCATTACATTTTCTATTTATTAAAAATCAATCACGAGCTATTTATTCCCCATTTGACTTTGAAAATACAAAAAATATAAAACCATAATTAAAAATTCCAAAAAATTCTTAATATTTATTATAGTATTTTATAGCCACGGACGAAAAAATCACAAAAAATATCAAAAGAAACTCAAAAAATAAGCAAACACTTGCTAACCCTAAAAATTTTGCAATTTTTTAAAACCCAAAATATTAGCTTTTGTTCTATATTTTTATATATATTATTATCTACATCTTAAACTTGATTTTGATAAATTTTTAACCTTTTTGCTATTTTTAGGTCTCAAATCAATTCAAACTATTTTAAAAGTCCCTTATTTTGTATTTTTAACTTTAGAAATAACTTGAAATTAGCAAAAAACCAGGAAACTAGATACATTGCAAAAATATTAAAAAATATAAAAATATTTGATTTTACATTTGGCTATATTTAGCTATATTTATAATTGAAATATCCTATATTATATTATAAACCTTTAATATAACTATATAAAATTAATACTATTATTAATTATTAGAAACACCCTAATGTATTTTAAATCCCTTAAAAAATTAAAAGGACTTTTCTCTTAGGTATTTTTTGATTTTTTATATATTTATTATACATATATGTATACTACTTATATTATAAATATATACTTTATATATTACATATTACTTATATATAGTTATACATACCTATACTAGATATTAAAAAGAAAAGGAATATAAAAATTATAAATTTGAAAATTTATAATATATATATTTAAAATAAAAAACACAAATAACATTAATTATTTAATTTAGTAGATATTGTACAAATACACATATTTTTTATTGATTATTTATTCATAAATAATATACCTACTACACCGACTTGTGTCCCTGTGTTCGACACTCTACTCTACTTGTCACTATACACACATTTATTGTAGCGTATAATAAATTTTGATCCACACATCCATTATTATATTGTTTGATTTTCATCTTGTGGGTTGATTGTTTCTTGATCCACTGGGCTTCTTGGGATGCCATCACAATGTCTTAGTGGTCTCGCCTTATGTGGCCTACAAGACAATTCCTAGGGTTCCAGAGGGCCAATCACATATGACGAGCTATTATTAAATAAAAGGTATTGCAAGTCACTATTTTTGTACAATTAGGATTATGTATCATGGTCATCTTGATAATAGGTCTTTTTCCATACAATTAGGGTTATGTACCATGGCCATCTTGATATCATATAACCGTTGATCCAAATGTTGGATCATAGAGGTTGGCGCAAAGTTGGAAATTTAAAGAATTATATTGATGATTCAACCACATCGTCAAGTGATTATCGAGAAAGGATCTTCATTCTGAGAAGGAGATGGTAATCCTTTCTCCAAAGGCTGACATTCGACCTACTGGTAAACATGAAATGCCCTTGCTAAAAATGTCAAATTATAGTGATATTCGTTGTTGGAAAGCAAATTCGGATTAATCAAAAAGACCACTTAATTAATGTTTTTTCAATTATATGCAAGGGGTCAAATTTATTTTAATTGGGCAAGCCCAATATCGAACTCATGGAAGCCAGTGTCTCCTTAGGTAAATTTTTAGATAATAAAGATACTAGATTTTCAAGAGAAAATTTTTAGCTAATTTTTTATGTGAATGGAGAATGCCAATTATAAGGTCAAACTAACATATGTTGGAAAATTGAAATTAATGTGAAACTCATCTGAAAAATTCAGAAGACTATATTTCCTTAATTATTTACGTAATGAAGAATCCAGAACATATTTTTTTGTATTTCTCTGATGTAAAATGCATGCATGAAGAATGGACACTTTTTATGAGTTTTTCTGCAATATTTCGTGCAAATGGTATGCAAAAAATTATGAAAATTTGATAGGAGGTTAAAAATGGTGAAATTGACTAATGAATATGCATTCATAATCTTTATTCATTTATTTTAGCTTAAAATCCCTTATAAAATACCTGCAAATATCAATAAATATACACTTTTACTAACCCCAATTCTTTGTGTAAATATTGTATATTTATCACTATTTCAACCTAAAATAAATAAAGAAAGAAAATAAAGGAGAAATAAAGAAAATAAAGACTTTATGTAGTAGATACAGTCTGACTCTTACCTTGAGAGAAGGTCAAGACTTGACATGATCGACAAGGAATAAAGTAAGGGGAAATAAGGCCCAAAATACCAAAAATTCAAAAAATCAATTGTTTCTTGTATATGTTAATTATTAGTACACTACTATATATAATACATATTCTTTTCTTTAAATTATTTATAACTAAATTCCTTTTATATAAAAATGATTTCTTCTTGAAAATTGTGCATAAAAATCTTTTGTAAAAAAATAAAAATAATTACAAGAAAAATCATTCTATATTATGTACACTCTGAAGAAGCCACAAAGCTCAACTTGCAAGATCAATATCTTCTCCACCAAAATACCAAATTCATCAAATTCACTTACATTGTACTCCAAATTAAACAATCTTTAAAATGTAAGTGGTTTCATAAAAATCAGAGCTAAGGTGTGAAATGTGTCTAATTAGGGAACTGTTGTATATAATATCTATGTATACTATGTACATTATTCATATATTTATTTTCTAGTACATATTTGTAAATATTGTATTTTAAATTAATTTTAAATGTTGTATTGACTTATATAAAATTAAAAAATACAAAAATACAAAAACTAATAATAGTGTTCATAGAATTCCCTTTTTCTTTTCATAGATTTTTCATTGAATTGAATAGCCCTCGAGATATTTCTAGCCTCCCTGAGTTCGATCTTATACTCTATACTTAGTAAATAAATAGCACTCACATTTTTTATGCTTACATTATTTTTTACTGTTTGTTGGTTTGATCTAGTGTACAAAATACACATAATTATTATTTGATGCTTCTTTGGGTTGTAGCGACTACAATTTAATTGTGTATAATACCGTTAAATAAAAACCCGATTTTCAGCATTCAAGAATAACCTAATGTGATTTTTTGGGATTTTTCTGATGTAAAATAGATTTTATATGAATTAAACAAATAGACTGTATCATTTATAGTTAATTAATTTAATTAATATAACTCCTAATTTATTTCCAAAACTAAAATTATCCTAAATATATCTAACTAAGATCTATCTAGGAAAAATTATCGCTGCAAAAAATATTAAGTTTTTAGGCCAATAAAAATTAATTACCAAAATCACCACTTAATTTATTCTAATAAAAATATGTATTCCAATGACTTGATTTTTGGTCACATATTAGAACATAATTGATTATATAAAATATGATTTTTTAAGAATTTTGGTGCAATGTTGATATATTATGAATTTCCAACACAAACAAGGGCAAAATATGGCTATTTTTACTATAATAAATGTCATAAATCAAACAATGCTCATAAAATTACATTACTTATCAATAATAATAAAGAATTAAATGTTCTACAATGTGCAATTTTCGAAATTAAAATATGATGATACTTGGTGTTTTAATTAAAGTGTAAAGACAGGGGCCTATGTGTAATATATAATAAGATGAAATAAATAAATAATTTGTTGACGAGGACTATAGTGGAATTATCCATAACAGGGAGGGTTTTGTGCAAAATCCTTCATGAGCATCTGTGATGCAGGTGCCTCAGGATGGCGGGGATGCTTGTACAATTTTGAAGACTGTAAGGGCTTGGGTGTAATTTGCCCTACACCTATGTGTGAGACATGTGCGAGCATGAGGCTCGGAGGTGGGGGGCTTCGGGGGCAAACTTCAAATTTTACAAAAATATCATTCAATCGCATGTGTCGTGCACGTACGAAATATCGTTTAATCACATATGCCGTGCACGTACGTGGATGAAGCGGTCGGGCGGCTGCGATCTTGGTCGAGGATTCTACATGGAGTGTTCTTTCCCAATCTCTTGAATCAACATTGGTGATGTTCTTCATCATTTGATCTGTGGAGCTTCAAATGGCGATGTCCAATGATGGTTCTCTTCATGTAGAAGCTCTGATCTCATTGAGGTGGTGTTGTACTCTGATCAGAAGCTGATCTCCCAAAGGTTGTGTGATTTAGTCTCCATATTATTAAATCCAAGGTTGCGAGGTCAGCTCCATATAAATGTATTCGAGCTCAGATTGCTGCTTCTTAAATGCTTACGATGCCTTTAGAATGATTGATCAATGTTAAAGGATTGGCTCCAGGTTATGTGATTCTCGGAAATGACCCTTATTCTCAGAGGCTTCTGTTGGTAGATCGTGCTCGATCTCAACTCGATTAATTGCTTTGATCACTCTAGGTGTGACGTGGCTGCTGCTGTAAGTGCTCGATGAAGATCCTATATATTGTACTCGACTCGAGGACAAAGCCTCGATCCAGAAAATGAATAGAGCGATGAACAAAGGGAGCTACTGACGATAGAAAATCTGCTCCAAGCTTGTCAAACCGAGAATCCAAGGAAGAGAGTTGTACTTTCAAGAAAAGATGGGTCCACAGTCATCGACGTGTCCTCTCCCAAGAATCACATATTCAAACAATAATCAACCCACAAAATAAGAATCAAGCAATGCGAAGAAGATATGTGTATCAAAATTTATTATATCCTACGATGAATGTGTATAGTGGACAAGCCTGTAGGGTTGGAACACAGGAAGCACGTGATGTAGCAGGAATTATTTAAGAAAATAAATAAGCAAGTTTATATAGAAGTGCGCACAAAATCAACTAAAGTGTTTGCGAGTTTTTAATTAAATAAAATAATTCTTTTATTAATTAATATATAATTATTTATTCTTATTTTATTTTTTAGTTGCTTTTTAGTTTAATAATATCAAAATAATATATATACATGAGAGTATATGTATATATAGATATATAAGTTATATATATAAGATAAGTAATATAATAGAATATATATGCAAAAATCAGAAAATAACAAAAAAGAACAATCCTTTTTTATTTTAAGGCTTTCAAATATATTTATAATATATATAATACTATATAGGTATATATAATCTATATAAGGTATAATATTTATAAATATAGATAAAAATATTCAAAAACAACAAATAAAATTGTTTCATATTTCAAATATTTTTATTGAGTTTAAGGGGATTTTTTCAAAAAAATTTATTTTTAAAATCAGAAATCAAGCAAAACAGGGGTTGTTTTAAATAGGCCGAATTGATTTGAGATTTAAAAATATGAAAGGGGCACTAAATTTCTTAAAATTAATTTAATATATAGATATTAATATATATGGAATAGAAACTAATATTTTTGCGATATTTTGGAATATTTTATTGTTTTTTAGGGTTAACAAGGTTTGCTAATTTTAAGAGTTTCTTTTGAGAATTTTTGTGATTTTTGGTCTGGATGTGTAAAATAGGCTAATACACAATAATTATTTTTTGGAATTTTTCAAAAAAGGTTTTATATTTTTTTGTAGTTTTTAAGTCAAATAGGGAATACAATAGCACTTTTTTATTTTTAACAAATAATAAATGCATGCAAAATTGCAAAGAAAAATAATAACATGAACAACAGGCAATCATGCACATACATCTATTTTTTGAGATTTTTTGGGAGCACATGAGCTATTTTTAATAAAAGTAATGCATAATTAAAATTAAATAAAGCTAGAGGGGTATTTTTCTAATTAAATAAACTTAGGCGCTCACATGAAAAATAACCAGAAAGTTTGAACTTCAACTTGATTTTAATAGACCAAATATTAAATACAATAACATGGGGGGTTACGCCTGCAAAATTTCAACTCACGTAGGGGTCCATGTGAGCTGAACTGATATTGGACTTAAATGCAATATTAAAGCATACCATGGGCGTACAAGCAAAAAGTCCAAAAAAGTTTTGAACTAATTTAAATAATTACAGGACTACTTATAAAATACACAAAAGGTTGGGCGTTTACTTGCTATTTTCACCACTTAATCCAGCTGGATCGGGCCATCGTCTTTGCGCAACATGTTTGATCCAAGGGCTCTCTGAAGGCACTGTTTTGAATAGATTCAACGGACCCATTAGCTCTGGGTCGTGTTCATGATCGAACGATGAAGCAGGAGTCTGGAAGAACTCCCGATGAAAAGGTTGCCAACGACTTTCGATTTGACTTCTCTCTGTGTTTCGACAATCTCCTCTTGATCCATCAAGTGATCTAGCTTCCTAAGTCTCCTTCGCATGTAGTGAGGGGATCCGATGAAGGCGAGGGAGCTCCGAGTGCTCAGATAATGTCTGATGACCTGGAGCTGCTCTAGGTGTCCAATTTAGTTCTATATTCATCTTTGAGTCCCTTTTCTTGCATCAAAAGCTTACTTGGTTCAAGGGTTAACTCCTCGATCGAAGGGGTAAGCAAAAAGAGGAATTTGGTGATGTGAAGGTGGAGCTCCGACGAGCTGTGGTGTAGGGATCTTCAACTCCCATATCCACTATGGATCTGGGGTGGATAAGATGGGAAGTCGATGAAGAACGCGATGATGAATCTCCATTTCATCACTGTTTTTATATCATTTTGGCCTTAAAAACCATAGCAAATGCATGTAAATAACATTATTTTGTACAAATTAACATTCATTATGTGTTCCATTTATTGTATATAAAATACTGTTTTAATGCCAAAATTATGGAATAAAGAAAAGAACAGAAAAAATGCCAATGGTATTTTATGACCCTAAACCCCGAGACCCTTGCATCTTGACGACTAGGTCGACAAAGAATAAAGTAGGGGGAGATAAGAGTCAAATATTCATTAAAATCCCATTCTTTTATTCATCAATAGTGCACTTTTGGGATCTATTTTATTTTCTATTATTTATACCTCAAATAGAGAAACTTTTTACATAAATATTGTAGATAAAAATATAATACAAAATTGATTTCATATAAAATTAATATACACTATACTTTTTATACTCTAAATAAAAAGCCAAAACCCAAACTTCCCAGATCAATATCTCCTCAATAAAAAAACTCAAAATGTATTAAAATCACCTTTAATTATATATAACTTTTAATAATCTATTTAATGAAAGTTTCATTTAATTTGGAGTTAATGTGCAAAAGTAAGATTTTGGATCCCTATTGTATAGTATACTTGAATAAAATATGTAATTATTCCTTATTACTATTTAATATATTTTTATAATTTAGTAAATATTATTTATAATATATGTACATATTTAGAATAGACTACAACCATAAATAAAATACAAAAATAAAATAATATACAAAAAACATTGATTGAATACATATACTTATACCTATTTTTTATATTCTTATATTTATTTAAGTGTAAATATTATATCATAAAAAATATAATAAAAATATATTTATCAATATAATAATAAGTTATAAATAAATAAATTAAGAAAATGAAATAATAAAAAATACAAAATACAAAATAAAATACTCATAACATATATAAATATATGTATAAATGAAATGCTAAAATGTAACTTGTAATAAATAAAGTCATAAAAATAATTAAAAAACATAATAAAATACTACATAAAATAATAAACAATTTTTATGTTTAAACCAATAATAACAAAACCATTTACTAAGTTATTTTATTTAATTTTGATTTTTATTTGGTTTTATCTTTTTACGAATTACGTGACCCAATCAGACCACGCAATCCGTTGACTTGGGTCAACTATCTGACCTCGGCCTTAGACGTGTCAGACTAGCCTTTGACCCCTCGCTTCTCGAATTTTTCCCTCGTGATACATTGCTCGAGTCCTGACGACTCCTTGATTATTATTCACTATTCATCCACCGTCCCCATCAACACCTCACCTTGAGTTAAGCTCCATCGATTCACCCTAGATATTGCCTCGAAGACTCCCCATCATCAACATGTACATAACCCTCGTGATCACCATTTTTCAAGCTTAGTTTCCCTTTAGCACCGTTTCTTTCCCTCAGATCACGCCCGTGGTCTTGAGCCTGGTGATAGCAAGCTTGGGCAGACGCTCTTACAGCGAGAAGGGCGGTGCGGTGATGGTTCCCGCCATCTCCGGCCACCTTTGCCTTCGAGGTATCACCTTTTAGCTCCAGCTGGTGGATCTCTTTCTTTCTTTGCTTTTTAGTTAGATGTATCTCTTAGGTTTGTTTTTAGCATTTTATTTCATTATTTGATTACTATTTTAGCCTAGATTAGGACTTAAGCCCTCATTGGAGCTATAGAGGTCCAACAACCTCTGTCTTACCGTGAACCACCTGTTTCGACCACCTCCATCCACATCATTTCCTTCCCCATCACTTCTTGACCGTGTTCTACTACCCAGCCACATAGATCAACTCTTGATCTAGCGAACCGAGGTCCATCCACTGCCTCCTCGTCGGACCTCGCCACCATGTCCCATCTCCGCCCATCTCCACCCAATAAAGGGTCAAGGAGATTCATTTTCGTCCCTCCATGCTAACCATGAAGGACTAGAGCTACAAGAGCCCCATCTAGGGCATATTCATGTCAAAAGATTAGGTTCCAGGTCACAACCCTCCATTGTACCTCTGGGCCTCCACTAGTGAGGTATGGATCTCCTTGAACCCTACAATAGCTGAGGATTCCTTCCAGGAGCATGATGAGCCCTTTTGTAGGAAGTGAGACAGTCTGAAGCACGAGTGAAGCCGAATCGAATCTCACACAGGGAGTGTTCTTCATCTGTTCTTCCTGAACCTCTCCACGCCGTTGGATGAAGAACCCTCCTCAGTTTTGATCGCAACCATTGGATAGCCCCCCTCCAGCACCGTCAAATCAGGGGGTTGGTCTAACTACTATCGTCAGCGATCGAACCGGTATCAGCCTTTGGCGTAGCGACACGTGGCAAGTGGGAGCATCTGAACCGTTCGCCAGCGCGCACGTTTAGGGTATTTTGCAATTTAGTACCCTACTTTTATTTCTTTTATTTTTAGTCCTGTAAATTATTTTAAATGTGTTATATTTTTGAAAACTTTGCACCAGAACCCCTGAGCTTTATTGAATTTACATATTGGTCCATGACAGGTAACCTCATGTGCCATCCCACATGAGGTGGCCATTTTTCAGCAACACCCTCACAGGTATTTGTATTTTGTTTTGGTCTAAGAACTTTTTGTATTAGTTATATCATTTTGGGTAAATTGTTTTTTATTCATTGTTGCTATTCTTATTTCCAATTATATTCCTACAAGTTCATTAATTTTTGTGCATGTTTTGTATTTATTAAGAATATCATCTGTACTCCAAAAATTCTCAAAAAATAGGGTTAAGTGCCTTCTTGTTTGTAAATTCACTATATATTTTTGCATTTTAATTTTAATGTTTTTATTATTTATTAAAAATCAAAAGATTGCATTTTTATTCTTGTTTGACTTAAAAATTAACAAAGAAATTAAAATGTAATGAAAATTCCCAAAAAAATTTATTCTATTTGATATTGTATTTCCTAACTCCAAACCAAAATTCCTTAAAAATAGAAAAAGAACAAGGGAAAAAAATTAAAAAGCTCCAAATTCCTGTAAAGAAGGTAAAAAAATCCCCCAAAATCCCAAAAATATTTCTTTTTGTCTCTGAATTTTCTTTATATTATTATCTTTCTAATAAAATTGATTTAAAGATTTTTTTACCATTTTGCTATTTTTTATCTTCAAATCAATTTGCCCTATTTATTTAATCACTATTTGGGATCTTTTTAACTTTAAAAATATATAAAAAAGCAAAAATTTCCCCCAAAATCAAAAAATAATAAAAAATAATAAAAATCCAAAAAAATTTATTTGTTGTATTTTGATTATTTTTCGTAGTATTTATAATTATATTACCTTACATTGTATATATTGGCTTATATTCCTATATTATATATCTAAAATAAAATATAAGGTAAAAATCAGAAAACACAAAAAGAAAATACAAATTTTAAAATTTAAAATAAAAAATATATAAAAACTAAATTTCCAAAAAATATAAATTTAAAACCCACACGAAAAATACTCAAACAAGAAGAACATAAATTTTGGATTCATTGTCCCCGATCTATCTAGTTTGCTTCAAGTGTTCGATACTCTACACATACTTGTATCTATACTCATCATTTGTAGATTTATAATAAATTTTAACTCCACATTTATTTTTGATTTTAATGCTATATCTATTATGGGATAATTGTTGAAATACTAAGGGTTTTGTGAATGGCCGCTTCAACGGCAATGTAGCTCTCGCCTTGTGTGGAGTACATTAGACCCTCGCAAAGCCCTAGTTTTCAAATGGAACCATTGTCAGGGAGCAACGACGCATAGATTGGATTCCTTTGTTTATGCCTTCTTGTCTATATTTTCACTTTATTTATTTTCCATTTTTATTTGATATTATTTTTTGAACTATCTAACCTTCTTCTTGTTTAAACTGTGTTGTGAGGAACGTGGATCGAGGGAGGATCTCCTAGGAGTGCTTATGCTCTTACGTGAAGCCGACTCAATTTTCTAACTTAGCAGTAGAAGAGAACTTGGAGGGTTTTTGAAGACAGAGCCCTTTTATTTTTTTGGTTCATGTTTTTATTTATTTTCAAATTCAAAGTGAGAGGGAGACACATATTATTGTAATAACTCAGACTCTCCAAGACTCTTCACACTTCTAAAGGTCCATTGCCCGAGCGATTGTTTGCTTGGGGGCCTCATTGTTTTTGTCGTGTTTTCATCATTTTTATTTTTCTATGTTTTTCTCTCTTATTTTTACTTGTTTTGTGTGATTGAGCCCTAGCTTAGGATTTACTTGTCGATAGACTAAGGTCCAAAGCCCTAAATATTTGCATGACATATAGATCACTTTTGGACTTAGTTAAATCGTAATTGATGACTATTTAGATTTGAGACCACATGCTGAGAGAGGTCACATACAATGCTTGCTAGTCCCGATGTGGTGGGCATTGAGTGGCATCGAAGACCAGACTTTTGATCTCATATCTAGGTAGTTCGCATATGGTACTTCACGTTAATAACAATTACTACTCTAGGGTGATTTCATTGGATTGCATTTGCACATAAATAGGTTTCAATTCTACTTAGCATCCTTGTATGAAGAAAGCTGGAGGCAAGGTGAGCATTTCTACTTAGCATCCATCATCGATTTCACTTGCATTGCTTTTTCGACTCTCTCCCACTTATTTTGACCACATAGGATCTAAAGGAGTTGACTCCTCGTTAGGTTCGTGGATTTCTATTAAAAATACAAAAAAGTAATAACAAATAAAATTGGGACTTCTAAGTTTACTCGGCCCTAAAATTCAAAAAGAAAAATATCCTTGTCTTGGGGAGAGTAACCCCCTCATTGTTTGTGCATTTTATTCATACATACACACCAAGGATTAGTTCCCAAATACCAGGCCTTCCTATGTGGTTGTACACCTTTGTGATTGTCACCTACCTCTAAAACTGAAAAGATAAAAAGACTGAACCTTCACGGTCATCACTGTGTTGAGTATGTGAATTGAGGGGTTTTATTTTGTGTATATTTGTTTGTGTTTGTGCATACTCGATCTTCTCTTCACATTTGCACCTTTTCCTTGCATATCTTGACTTGACCCTCGTACTCTCCCGATCACCTTCTTTTGTTTTGGAGATGGCAGACTGGAGCAATTTTTATCCGAACTTTGCGGATCCCTCATACCCTACAGCCAGTCCACCTCGATTTTATCAGGAGGACTTTGCTCCTGATTTTTTTTCTTTTTGTGCATATCCGCCTCAACCACAGCTTTAGGCCTTGTAATTTTACCCACCACCACCCTCAAATTTTTCTCTACCTCACCCACCCGAGACCAAGCTGTTGGAGTCATCTTTCATGGAGTCCACTCTTGAGCACTTGATCCAGATGATGGAGTAGATGAAGCGGAGGATTGATGACCTCACTAGTACAAATAATAGCCACAACGTTGCTACACAATTTAATGATATGGGTTCATTCGAGGATGCATACGAGAGCTTGCAATCACCCAAATTACAAAAAAATGAGAAAAAAATAAAATACAAAAATAATTCGGAGGACAGATAGCCGAGTCATTTTACGAGGAAAGGGCACACCTGCTAGATCCTTTGATGACACACACACTCACACCAGCTCCCACCTTTGACCGCAAGGATGACACTGTACAGACTACTCATAGTCATCCTTGTGTAGATGATAATTCTGATCTTCTTCTGCGTATGGAGGAGATCCAAAATTTTAAAAAAATATTAATTGAACCTGAAGTACTGAAAGTTATTCATGAGATCATTAAAGCCCAACTTCGCCAGGCCATGACCTGATTATCTGCTCCTAAACCCAAGAAGAGAAAGTGAAGTAGCAGGTCTGATCCTCTGATGACGCATGTTTTCAACTCAGGATAAGGAATATCTAGGGTTGTTGCGACCCGAATCGCAAGGCGCAGTCAATCAAGAAAATCAGACCACCAACTAAGGAAATAAAGCAATAAAAATGTGGCAAGTGGTCTTGCTAGTTTATTTTACCTGGTATAGCTACCAGGGTCGATCACAAGGAGCAAGAGATGGAAAACCTACGAAGTAGTCGGGAAACCAAGAAAAGGAAAAAAATTGGTGGTTTTTAATTTTTCAAATTTTTTATGATTTTTATAATAAGAAAAAGATTAAAGAAAATCCAAAAAGCGACAATCTAACAATTATTTAAAGCCAAAAAATGTTCAAAAATTCAAAATAAAAATATTTTTGTGTTTTTTTAAAATTTAAAGTGTTTTTTGTGAATTTTCTGGGTTTTTTATTTTTAATTTATTTTCTAAAAATCAAAGAAAGTCAAGAACAAGAAACAATGTACAATTGGAATCTAAAGGCAAATTAAAATTAATTAAATTGCCTATAAAATTCTGGAGGTATTTTTATGTGAAACTACAAAATAAAATCTTCCTATAGAAGAAGAAAACACATTTTTTTATTTTTTATAAATTTTTAATGATTTTTAAAAGATTTTTACTCTTTTTCAATTTTTATGGGTTTTATAAATGAGAATGGAATAAAAAATGTCCAGGAACTAAAACAACATAAAACAAGTAAACAATAAATTTTTTTTGAATTTTTTAAGGTGTTTTTAATATTTTTAGTGGATTCTCTAAAACAAACATGGATGATTTTAAGGTTTTTTGAATTTTAGAAAATAATAAACAAAAACAAAACACAATCCAAAAATCACCAAATTTTTTATACAGTAGCAGGGGCCATGTGTCAAAATTTCATGATTTTTGGAGCAAAATGCTTTTTATTTAATTTAAAACAAAACTCACAATTCACAAGGATCAAAATGTAATTAAAATAAGTCCTAGGACCAAATAATAACACGCAAAAAAAGATTAAGGTACGATCTGCAATTTTCCCACTAAATATCCGCACATGTCACAAATCAGCACTCATAGGGGCATATTTGCAAATATTGAAAATAAACATTCAATCCATAACAAAAGATAAGTTCGGGGTACACAATGCAAATAGCCCAAATAAACACGTGATGAAGCACGTGGGTCCACACGGGCAGGACTAAAGTGTAAATACGAGAAACTACAGGGATCGGAATGCAAAATGTTTCAACTGCGATTTTATTTTACAGACTAAAATATAAACGAAATTAAATGCATGGTAGAATGAGCAATATACCCATGGAGGCATGTGGCGATGCGCGTGACGAGGATGCGTGGCAGCCGCTGATGAGGCACGATCGTGCGGCTCTGGTGCGTCAGGTGTCAGATCTAACGTCTGTTAGATGTTGGCTAGGTAGCTGGTACGGGGCCATTAGATCTGACATCTAACGACCTGACACCTCCAGGTGATGGATGGCTGAGATGACGTCTGGGAGGTGGACTCGATCGAACGACGGAGAGGGCCTATGGAATAACAAAATCGGGGTGAACTTCGTCGGAGCACCGGGGGTGATCGGTAACTCCGATGAAGGATTTGAATGCACCAATAGGATCGTGGGGCCTGTGTGCATCGATTGGCCGGCAATGATGGAGTGGTTGACGGTCAGATGAACGTGGCGACAGCTGGGACCTAGAAGCACTCCGGTGAGGGTGGTAGAGGGCGATCTGGATGGTCTTCACACGCGTCAAGGCCTGCACAAGAAAGCTCTAACTCGGAGCGATACTCCGGTTGGGGTTATTGGGCCTGAACCATAGAGAAGCGACGGTGGATGGGTGGTGGGTCTCTAACGAAGGTGATAGAAGAGATTGATTTCCTAATCTCAACGATCCGAGTAAAGATCAGGGTGATCACGCTGCGTGGGAAGATGGAGGTTGAGCGGGTAGGCCAATCCGAATGGGTGAATGAGAGTAACGGGGCTCCGACCGGCAGGTCGAAGCGACGACGACGAGCAGATGAAAGATAAATCAAACGACGGAGCTACTAGGAATGATGGAATGGATACCTGAAGGTCTTAAGATGATCCTTTGCTCCAGGGGAGTTGGACGGCGGGGTCATTGCCTCGACTACACTACGACTGGTGAAGGAGGCACCTTGCGGTGGTGCTCCGACCACGATGGCTGAGCGTCAGCTATATAGCACCTTGTCGAGCGTTAAGAGTGGACTCCGGCTGTTATCACCAAGGCGAAGGTGTCTAGGGTATCAGAAAGGGGTGCGGTGCAAGCTGGTGAGCTGGGGAGGCGATGGAAGTATTTATAGAACATCCCAGGTGGCCGGAAGAAATGGGCTAGGGCACACAATCCGAGAAGGATCTGCGCTTCCCTAGGGATCCGCATGGATCTTGGATCCATGGGGAAGGTGCGGACAGAAATTCGGGGCATGAGGATGCAGGACCCGATTGGGGTAATTGGGAGAAGAAGGTCCGGCAGGTAAGTTGGGTCGCGTCAAGCCCTGAAAGAGGGGGTTGACCCGAGTCAACGATCTGTCGTGGACCAATCAGAAATTAGTATTTACAAAAATATTTTTAAATTCAATTAAAAATAGTAAATGATTTTAAATTTAAAAGTGTATAAAACGAAAAATATTTTTTATTTTACAAACTATTTTTCTATGATTTTTATTTATTTATATGAAAATCAATTTATGGTATATACAGTATAATGTATTATATACAGGTATAAAATACCTATGTATTTTGTACAATTATTTTTAATTTATTAATTTTACAAAAATACCCCAATTTTATATTTTATTTATTTACAACGTAGTATTTGGAGTATAAAATAATTTTTGTGTTATTTTTATTATTTATTTACAAGTATAAAATAAATAGGGCAAGATACATATATACATGTGTTATATACAAGGTGAGAGAGAAAGAGTTTTATTCTAGTTTTATTTTTATTTTATTTTATTAATTTCTGTCTTATTTTGAGAAATATATAAAAGGAGATAAAAATACCTTTTTATTTTGATTTTTGTAAAAAAATAAATTATACACATAGGGTACATATATGTACAAGGTAGAGTGGCCCTATCTCTCTCTACTTATTTTATTTGGTGATCAGGCCAATGCTTAGCCCTCTCTTGGGTTTAGGTCACTCAATATTTATTCTAAATATTTCCTTCTTTTTCTTTTATTCTTTATTATTTTATTTTTGCACAAGTACATGCTAATTATGATATATAAACACATGCATACTTATTGCTAAATTATTGTATTTACAACTATTTACATGATGCTTTGCCAAAACAATTAGCTAAAATAAAAGAATAAAAAGTGATGACTGAGGCTTCATCACCCCCTATACTTTACTTTTGCTATTCCCTTAGAAAACACTTATCTGGAAAAGAAGTGAAAAGAGAAAGGAACAGAAAAAGAAGGAGAATCAAGGTTGATTATTAAACTTGCCTTCATTAAATTGAAGTATGAAGCTCAATCAGACCTTTGGATGACCATAAGGAGTTTTTCCTCTTGAGCCAGTAGACTATCACTCTTTTAAAGCATTATTGCAACCCACAACTCCTATCTTTAGACCTCAATGCCGCCAGACCAAGTTGAGACGCACTTCCTTCACTAAAAGAAGTCGAGAGGTTCCGCCTAGAAGTACTACTCTCGTATGCTACCCCAAGCCAAAGAAGACTGTCTCCTCACCACCTCATCCGTAGAGAGCTATGTGTAAGGTGCTGGTGCAAGTAAAGCCATTGTCTGTGAGAGTCATGTGCGCATTGTTAAGTGTTCTACTTAGGCTCATCAAGATGACGTATGATCATAGCCTAGTGGACTAAAAAAATTAAGTCTCAAATGGACCTGAAAAGTCTTAACCCTAAGCCCTATAAGGTTCCTCTTAGAATTAGGTGGATTAAGGTCTTCCAAGCTCTATTTTCCAATTTAATTCCAGGCTAATTTAAATGACAACTTTAATCCAAAAAAACTGTACATAATATATACAAAAATCTTTTTATGCAACTTTTGAAAATGGTGCAAAATTTTTGAAAAAAGTTTGAATGGATAAATGCATGGATGCAAAAGTTTTGCAAAATATTTATACACATTTACATAAAGGTTTTTGCAAACTTTTTATTTTCAAACATTTTACAAAAATTTTGTACTATATACATAATTTTTATATCATAATATTTACACAACTTTTTACACAAAACATTTTTACAAATATTTGTACAAAAATAGTTTTATAAAGAGCTATGTATGTGCAAGAAAGAATTTTATCTACAAGAAATTTTTTTAAATTTTTATGGTTTTTAGGATAAAGGGTTTTAGCCATTTTATTTCTTAACACACTCACACAAAGTACGAGTTATGGCTAAAGTATATATTTCATACTTAGCTCGAACGATGTCCTCAGAGTGGAAAGAGCGATGAAGAATACATAACTCGTGCTTAGTATAGGGAAATGAAAAGGAATGGTATACTACAACGACAAATCAAAGAATAGAATGGAAAAGAATCTTGGTGTTTCCCCCTATACTTACGATCAAGTAATCCCAAGTATAGCAGACTGTACATAAAGGAAAATCCGAGTGGGAGAATGTACAGTGTCTATCTCCCCTATACTTAGGGTAAAATATCCCTAAGTATAGGCAACAAATTAGAGGTAGAAAGAATCAAAAGAGAAATCAAAAGTCTGACACCCCCCATACTTAGGGTAAAGTACACCTTATGTATAACATAATCAAAGATGCAAATGGTGTGTTGGACTGAAGAATGGTATGATATGGACATCTGTATCTATACAAGGCAGAAGACATTGATAATTAGGCATGAGATGAAATAGATGTGAGTCAAGGACTACATCTCATGCAAAATGAATCGGGGCGACGTCAGCGACCAATGGCTCATGATCTAGATATGGTTTGAGCCGATGTCCGTTAACACGAAATATAGAAACAGATGGCATTTTAGATATGTCAATGCTTCCATTGTCATGTACCTTTCAGACCAGGTATGGTCACTTCCACTTGCTCTGCAACTTCCCTGGAAATAATCTAAACCTAGCATCGAACAACCATATTCTCTGATCTGGCTCAAACTGCTTGTGGCTGATATGAGAATCATGCCACTCCTTCACTCTCTCCTTGTATTGTAGGCTACTCGAAAAGGCTGCATCTCTAAGCTCCTCCAGGGCTGCCAATTCTGCCGTCCTCTGGTCTCCTACACTCACTAGATCCAAAAGTATGTGTGTGACAACCCAAAGTGACTTATGACAAATCTCAACAAGTAAATGGCAAGGCTTTCCATAAATGAGGCAAAAGGGAGAAGTACCCAAAGGAGTCTTGAAGGAAGTCCGATACACCCACAAGACCGAGTCCAAAAGTTGTGACCAATCCTTTCGGTCAGGGCAGACTACTTTCTGCAATATAGTCTTGATCTCCCTATTTGACACTTCAGCAAGACCATTGGTCTGAGGATGATATGGAGTGGCTACTCGATGGTCTATGCCGAACTCGCTAGCAAGGGCCTTTACCTTGTCGTTGACAAAATGAGACCCCTGGTATATATCAACACTCTAGGAACCTCGAAACCGTGAAATGATATTCTTCCTCAAAAATCTGCATACAGTCCTAGCATCTACGGTTTGGGCGGGGATGGCCTCAACCCAATGACTAACATAATCAATGACCAATAGAATGTACTCAAATCCCTGACTCTTAGGGAATGGACCCATGAAATCGATGCCCCATGCGTCAAAAACCTCACAGAAGTGAATGAGCTGCATGAGCATCATATCACGCTATCCACAAGTGCCCATCCTCTGACAGTCAGTACACCTCTTCACGAATTCATCAGAATCCTTGAAGAGGGTAGGCCACCATAGGCTGGATTGGAGCACTTTTTGTGTCGTTTTCCTCCCAAAGTGATATCCTCCTGCCTCAAGCTTATGGAAGTAAGTGAGGACGTTGTGGTGCTCCTCCTGAGGAATGCACTGACGCCATACACTATCTCCTCCTTCATGATAAGACGGGATCCTCCCAATGGTAGAACTTGTCCTTCGGGAGGAAGGTCTCAAGTCGTTGCCTAGGCCAACCTTGTGGAACTTTCTTGGCAACAAGATAGTTCACAATGTCAGCGTACCACAGGAGCGAGGTGATAGTAAGGATCATCTCATCTGGGAAGGTTTTAGATATGGGATCAGACTGCTCAGATTCCGCAAGATGATCTAATCGGGAGAGATGATCCGTCACCACATTCTTTACTCCAGGCTTATCCTTAATCTCAATATCAAACTCTTGGAGTAGAAGGATCCATCAAGTCAGTCTCCCTTTGGCATCCTTCTTTGCCATGAGGTACCTGATGGTGGTATGATCTGTGAAGATAGTCACCTTTGATCCAATGATGTAAGATCTGAACTTATCTAGGGCAAAGACTACGGCTAGCATCTCCTTCTCTGTTATAGTGTAGTTCTGTTGTGCGTCATCCAATGTACGACTAGTGTAGTGAATGGCAAATGGTACTCCATCCCTCCTCTGTCCCAGCACGACCCCTACGGTAAAATCGAAGGCATCCGTCATGATCTCGAATGGGAGAGACCAATCAGGAGGCCAAAGGACAGGAGCCTCAACAACCAGACTCTTGAGAGTCTCAAATGACGTAAGACACTTATCATTCACAATGAACTCGGTGTCTTTGGTCAGCAAATCAGTCAACGTTCGAGCAATCCTGCTAAAATCATGAATGAAGCATCGGTAGAAACCGACGTGCCCCGGAAAAGACCGTAATTGTCGCAAGTTGGACGGTGGACTGAGTTTTCTAATGATATCCACCTTGGCCAGATCAACCTTCATGCCCCTGTTGGAGATGATATGACCAAGCACCGTCCCTCGAGTCACCATGAAGTGACTCTTCTCCCAGGATAATACAAGATGTACCTCGATGCATCGTTGAAGGACGCGGTCTAGGTAGTCAAGACAAGCATCAAACCCATCGCCATAGACTGAAAAGTCATCCATGAAGACCTCTAAGAACTCACCCACCATGTCTAAAATGATGGACAACATGCACCTTTAGAATGTCGCCGGGGCATTACATATATTAAAGAGCATCCGTCTGAAAGCATATGTCCCAAAGGGATAGGTGAATGTGGTCTTGTCCTGGTCTTCGGGCGCAATGGCCACCTGGTTATAACCAGAGTACCCATCAAGAAAGCAGTAGTGACTCTTCCCAGCTAGCCTCTCTATAATCTGATCAATAAAAGGTAGCGGGAAATGATCCTTCTTGGTGGCCTAGTTCAATCGTCTATAGTCCACACATACCCTCCAAGAAGTGGGTACCCGGGTAGCAATCTCCTCTCCAGACTCACTCACAACTGTAGTGACGATTGTCTTCTTGGGCACCACAAGTAATGGACTAACCCACTTGGAGCCGGAGATGGGATAGATAAAATCGGTGCTCCACCATTTCGAGATTTCCTTCATGACAACCTCTCGAAGATTCGAGCTCAGCCGCCGCTGGAACTCACGCGATGGCTTGGTGTCCTCTTCTAGATAGATATGGTGGGAGCACAGCGCCAAACTTATCCCGTGGAGATCAGCTACACTCCATCCTATCACCTTGCGGTTCTTTTCAAGAACCTCTATCAAATGCGATTCTTGCTCTCCAATCAAATCTGCTGAGATAATGACTGGGTGCATCTCATGTTCGTCCCCAAGGAACCTATACTTCAGCGACTGCGGCAAGGGCTTCAGCTCTGGGCTATTGGGAGCTGGCGGATTTGGCCTCTGAAAGGTCTGAGTGAAAGCAACCAACTGCATGGTAGAACTCTTGTTGATCATGAAAATTCGGTGAAGACTGCTCTACTAGTGTGTTTGTACTGAATAGGATCAATCTCCACCCTAGCTGCTGGCTCTATAGGAATCAGACATGGAATCAACTCATCAAATTCTGCCCAATCAATATCTAACTCCGAGGGATCTGAATCTAAATCAAGAGAAATATCAATTGCCTCGCTATCCTGAATGCAATCTATAGCATCGAATGTGTCCTCTGCCAAGAATGCGCTATCCAAGCTCTCCTCTGTTGGAATCTAGAAATCAACGGGATCTGAGGGTGAGAGGATGGCTCGTGAAATGGGATCTGTCCAAGCGGTTTTAACATTGGTGATCACAAAATCACACTCCTATTGGATGTCTCGCTCTGCCTCTATCATCTTCTCTGAATCACTGAGCGGCTCTGAGCTTGCTGAATCTCATGCTCTGGTCTCATCAATCATCTCTATTTGTATACTCTCGCCCTCGGCGCGAAAGTATACCTTCCCGCTATCATGATTGGACACTGACTTGGCTGTAGCCAAGAACTGGTGTCCTAGAATGATGGGGTATCGGTCACAGACTCAGGAATATCCATGTCCAACACAACGAAGTCCACGGAGAATTTCAGGCCCTGAATTGTGATGACCACATACTTCAGTAACCCCTTCAGCCTCTTGATAGATCGATCACCAAAGTGAAGAACTGTCCTGCTCTGTCGAAGAGGGCCAAACTCGAATCGGTCGAGTAAGGCTGCCAGAAGTAGGTTGATAGAAGAGCCGCTGTCAAATAGAGTCTGATCGAACCTCTGCTCATGTATGTGAAATCTGACATTAGGAGATCCTGCATCTGGTCTCTTGGCTGACAGACTGTTCTGGATGGCAAAGCAGGTGGCACGAGTGAGCACATGGATCTCTGAATGATGGTTCCTCCTCTTCTTACGAATAGTGGTCTTCTCTCTAAGGTTCCTCTGGAAGAGAGGGATGTGCTCCAAGGCCTCCTGTAGAGTCAGCTGAATCTGGAATCTGTCTATCATCTGCTGGCTGAACTCTAGCTACTGAGATTTTTTTAGATTTTCTTTTTATTCCCCATGGCCAAGCGGAGTGACTGAGGGAAGGGGATGTATGGGTCCTCCTCAAATGGAGGTCTAGGATCGGGTCCCTGCTGCTTTGATGAAACAGAATCCATACACATATCTCCATTCATCGCAGATGGACTCACAAATAAAGAACCCTCTCCTTTATTCATTTTTCTAGAATAATCCTGAGATACAGTAATTGAAGAAAATGCAACATGAGTAGAATGAGTGGCCTCAGTACCACCCGCGATATCTGGACTTGCGGCATCAGCACCGCACTCTGGCTCAGCATCATCATCTCTAGTGGCATCAGCACCACTTCATGCATCTGGTGAAGTTACGACCTCAGTACCCTCAGCTGGATTTACATCCTTGGTGGCATCATCACCACCATCATCAACATCATCATGAGTGGCATCAGCATTGCTCTCCTCCTCATCTGGTTCTCCTGAGTCCTCATGTGGTCGTCGCTCAGATGAGGCACCACCAGCTGGAATCCTACCGCTCCTAGGTGTAACAAAGTCAACATCAAAAGTGTATGCAGAAATATCACCAAGTGAATCACTTGGAGTGGTAACCTTTGTAAACTCTACCTGCTCGGATTTCCTCTTCAGGTTGTTCGGATTCGGCTCGATCTGAGCGGGTATGGCGGCCTTGCCCTTCACTTTCTCCCCCATCTCATAACGGAACTCGTCCATCTCCTGCCTGAATGTATCCTGTTGATCGGAGATAAGGTGGGCTAAATCATCTAAAGACGGGTTCTCATAGGAGGGCCCATGAGAACCGGACGGGTGGCCTCTCTGAAAGTGAGGCTGCTACTGAGACGGGTGAGGGGGATACTAGTGAGAGAACTACTGAGGCTGTTGCTGCTGCCTCCATGACTGTCCCTACTGATAGGGATGAAGACCCTACTGGTAGTGTGGTTGTGGTTGTGGCTGTGGCTGTGGGAACTAGGACTGCTGGCTGAACTGGCCACCCTGAACTGGAGGCTGCTGCTGCAATGAGGCACCTCCGGTCGACCAACGAAATCCGGGATGGTCTCGTCGGATCCCAGGATGAGGTCGGTCATACCAAATCCCGTTGACTTCCATCAACGGCTCCTACTCGTAAGTGGGTGGGGGAAGATCTGCCAGGGGCTGATCCGGCTGGTAGACCACCATCTGACTGTCTGGAGACAGTGGTATCTGGAGATACTGCTTCTATTGCTTGAACATCTCTGCCTGTATATGATGCACCTATTGGTAATGGGCGGAGGGTTGGGTCGAGCTGCTGCTGCTGCTGGGATCAGCCCATGACCTGAGTTAGGGCTGAGGAGTCGTATGTGCCTCCTGGAGACACATGATCTGTTTCTTCAGGTCAATCAGTGTTTGTGCCATCTGATCTATCTAAGACATGCCATGGCACTGCTTCTTCTCGATAAGCTCGATGCGGTCCAAATTCTCGCTGATGATATCCATATTAGCGATCATCGACTCTTCCTGTGCTGCGAGTGCTGACGATGTGGAAGGACCTGCATCGACACATGCTATCCTCTAATAGGACACGACATGTGGTGTGGGCTTCCCCTGTGTATAGAGGTGGGTTTGGGACATAACTGTGTAATTCTCTGCCATCTTCTCGTAGTTGGCCCAGACCTGATCCTCATCCTTGGCGAAATAGGAACCCCCCACAAGATGCGTTCACTAGCCCCTGCAACTCCGGTGTAAGCCTGCAGTTGAAACTTTGGACAAGGTTGGGCTTGGATATGTCGTGATGGGACACCGGTCAATGAGCTCTCTGAATCTGTCCCATACCTCGTGGAGCTGCTCGTTGGGAAGCATGGAGAAGTTGTTGATCAGGGCTCTGGCTACATTCGTTCGGCCGAGTGGATAGTACTTATTCAAGTACTCATTCCAGAGTTATTCCTATGATGTGACGTATCTCCCTAAGTGCTTCAGCCAGTTGGCTGCTCTGTCTACGAGGGAGAACGGAAATGCCATCATCTTGATGGTATCCTCGTCCACGAGGCGATCGTAGATCGTGCTGCAGATCATCTCAAACTCCTGGATATGGAGGTGCGACTCCTCGGTGGCAAGCCCGTGGATTCGGGGTAGTAGCTGGATGGTCTGAGGTGGGAGCATGAAATCTCCCAGAATGGCTAGCAGCTGAATCCATCTGTGGGTCAAAGTTGCACCAGGGTTGTGCAACTCTCTCATCGGTCGTGCAGGTGTTGCTGGCTATGCTGGCTCATCTGGCTCTCCCTCAAGGTTGTTTCCTCCTCTACTCGCTCTGCGTTGCTCTCTATCTGCTCGTATCTGCTTCATTTCTCGGCATATATCCACTATGAAAGCCCCCTGGTCTCTGATTTGACACTGCAGGGTCTCTAGAGATGCTAACAGGTGTTGTTGATGGCACCATAATCTAATACGTAGGTCTGGTTCCCGTTGGGTCCATCGGTGCACTCCTTACTGTTGGCCATGGTCTCTGCAAAGGCAAAAGACCCAAACTCAGGTGCCGTCAAATCATCAAATGTCTGTTGCAGTCTCTGCTTGGGCACCTCAGGATTGGTAGAAGGGTGGTCGAGGGGGAACATGGCGGAGTCAAACTCAGGTTTGGAGAGCGGGCTGGGCTCTTGCGAACCAACCTAGATGAGCGGACCGGAGTGCTCGAAAGCGGCGCAACCAAAGGCTGCTTAAGGGACCTCCGGCCCATCATCATGATGTAGCGAGTGAAGGCGGATGAGATCTGGGAAACACACAAGATCGGGCAAGCAAACCCCCAATTCACCTACTCACACAGAGCTAATTACCGTAAAGGTTCGGTCTTTTATCTTGTCGATTTTATTTAGGTGATCAAGCAATCATTCAAAGCGATTAAGCGACCTGTTGGGAATCCAACGCTCCCAGGAGATTGTCCTGATCCCAAGGCTAGATCTTTCCCAGCGAGTACAAGTCACGGACCGTTTATGGGCTACCCGATCGACTTGATCTGTTAAGGATATCACTGCTCGCTTTATCGGAAACCGGAGTTATCCTCACTGGAGAACGACTAACCCAAAATCAGTAGTCTAAGGAGAAGTCAGATGTGGCTCTAGCCTAGTGTGCGGGTCAGTCTTTTGCTTATCCAAACCAGACAATGAGGAGATTACTCTCCCAAGACATATTTTTAAGTGACGTGTCTCTTAGAGGCAAGTGTGTTTTACCAGTCCCAATTTTATAGTTTTTCTTTTTTTAGGTATTTTTAAGCAAACAATGCCTAACGAATTTTCCGATTCTCCTGGTTATTTTTAGTCCAAAAATAGGGGGAGAAGTCGAAAAAGATGATGCGTAGTCAAACACTATGATGCATGCAGAGTAAGAAATGCGTACCTGACTCCAGCTCTCTATATGCAGGGTGATCCGCGCATAAAATAAAAGACAGAAATAAAACTACCTATATGATGCAAGAAGAAATCAGCCTTAGACAAATAATTTCTACTCGGGAAGAACGATAGCTAACGGGTCAACAAGAGGGGCCAGGGTCCGATCTCTGATGCTGATTGGTGTCTGCCACAACGGATCCTGCCAGCGCTGTATACGGCCTCTAGCGGCACATGACCCCTTAGGTGACCGAGTTAACTTTTTCTTTTTGTGATTTAATTAATAAGGTCCTCTTATCAATCTATAGGAACATAGAAGCAATTAGGAATGGGGCCTTAATTAATTACATCACAATCAAGCCAAAAATCCTAAGTCTAAGGGCCAAAAACTTCTAGAATCAAAAATAAAAGAAAAATAGGATAAACACAAAACCGGCGTAAAATCTATGGTGAGGTCCCCCGAGCACATCAATGCTCAACGAAACAGACCCCGAGATCAAGCCAAGTCCGAGTCTGAGTCATGTCCTGTATTATTACAATAATAGAACTGAAAATAAATCTAAGCTAAAACTAAAGCTAAAACTCCTCCACAGTCATGATCCTCCTCTCCTACGCTCTCCTTCGGCTCGATGCAGAAACGAGCCACCTCTGTGTCGCTCAGGTGCCTCGGCGCTCTTAAGATAGCCACCCTCGCTCGTCGGGCCCTCACAAGAAAGGGAAACAAAAACAAGTCAGGCCACAGTTATAAAAATAAAATAAAATAAAATAAATGAAAAATGAAAACAAATAAAAAGAAATAAAAATAAAAACAAAAAGAATAAAAAGAAAACAGATAAAGAAAAATAAAAAGAAGAAAAAAAAACAAAGCCGAAAAAAAGAAAAACCGACTACTAAGACGTGCTCCCCAGCAACGGTGCCATTCTGATGACGCATGTTTGCAACTCGGGATAAGGAATATCTAGGGTCGCTGCGACCTGAATCGCAATGCGTAGTCAATCAAGAAAATCAGACCACAAACTAAGGAAATAAAGCAATCATAATATGGCAAGTGGTCTTGCTAGTTTATTTTACCTGGTATAGCTACCCGGGTCGATCACAAGAAGAACAAGATGAAAAACCTATGAAGTAGTGGGGAAACCAAGAAAAGAAATAAAATTGGTGGTTTTTTATTTTTCAAAATTTTTATGATTTTTATAATAAGAAAAAGAATAAAGAAAAGCCAAAAAGCGACACTCCAATAGTTATTTTAAAGCCTAAAAATGCTCAAAAATTCAAAACAAAAATATGTTTGTGTTTTTAAAAATTATAGTGTTTTTGTGAATTTTCTGGGGTTTTTCTGATTTTTAATTAATTTTCTAAAAATCAAAGAAAGTCAAGAACAAGAAACAATGTAAAGCTGGAATCTAAAGGCAAACTAAAATTAATTAAAATGCCTATAAAATTCTGGCAGTATTTTTTTGAGAAACTACAAAATAAAATCTTCATAGAGGAGAAGAAAACACATTTTTTGATTCTTTTATGAATTTTTAAGAATTTTTATAAGATTTTTACTCTTTTTCAATTTTTATGGTTTTTATAAATGAGAATGGAATAAAAATTGACCAGGAACTAAAACAACACAAAACGAGTAAGCAAGAATTTTTTTTTGAATTTTTATAAGGTGTTTTAATATTTTTAGTATATTTTCTAAAACAAACATGGATCATTTTTAAGGTTTTATTAGAAAATAATAAACAAAAAAAGCCAAAAATCACCAAAATTCCTACAATGTAGCAGGGGCAACGTGTCAAAATTTCACGATTTTTGGAGCAAAATTGTTATTTATTTAATTTAAAACAAAACTTACAGCTCACAGGGACCAAAATGCAATTATAGTAAGTCCTGAGACCAAATAATAACACGCAAGCAAAGATTAAGGTCCGAACTACAATTTTCCCACTAATATCCGCACATGTCACAAATCAGCACTCATAGGGGCATATTTGCAAATATTGAAAATAAACATTCAATCCATAACAGAAGATAAGTTCGGGGTACACAATGCAAATAGCCCAAATAGACACGTGACGAAGCACGTGGGTCCACACAGGCAAGACTAAAGTGTAAATACGAAAAACTACAGGGACCCGAATGCAAAAAGGTTCAACTGCAATTTTATTTTACACACTAAAATATAAACAAAATTAAATGCAGGGTAGAATGAGCAATATATCCATGGAGGCATGTGACGAGAGCATGACGAGGATGCATGGCAGCCACTGATGAGGCGCGATCGCGCGGCTCTAGCACATCAGGTGTCAGATTTGATGGCTATCAGATGTCGGCTACGTGGCTGGTAAGGGGCCGTTAGATCTGACATCTAACGACCTGACAACTCTAGGTGATGGATGGTTGAGATGGCGTTTGGGAGTGGACTCGATCGGACGATGGAGAGGGCCTCTGGAACAACATTGTCTAGACGAACTTCGTCGGAGCACCGGAGGTGATCGGTAACTCCGAAGAAGGATCTGAATGCGCCAATAGGATCGTGGGGCCCTTCCGCGTCGATTGGCCAGCTCTGATGGAGTGGCTGACGGTCAGATGAACATGGCGACGGCTGGGACCTAGAAGCACTCCGGCGAGGGTGGTAAAGGGAGATCTGGATGGTCTTCGCATGCGTCAAGGCCTGCACGAGAAAGCTCTGATTCGGAATGATACTCCGGTCGGGGTTATTGGGTCTGAAACACAGAGAAGCGACGGTGGATGGGGGTGGGTCTCTGGCGAAGTGATAGAAGAGACCGATTTCCTAATCTCAACGATCCGAGCCAAGATCAGGGTGATCAGGCTACATGGGAAGATGGAGGGTGAGTGGGTAGGTCGATCTGAATGGGTGAATGAGAGTAACGGGGCTCCGACTGGCTGGTAGGAGCTGGCGGAGAGACGGCGGCGGGCATATGAAAGATAAATCAAACGACGGAGCTAGGAACGATGGAATGGATACCCGAAGGTCCTAAGATGATCCTGAGCTCAAGGGGAGTTGGACGGTGGGGTCGTTACCTCGACTACACTGCGACTGGCGAAGGAGGCTCCTCACGGCGGTGGTCCAGCCACGATGGCTGAGCGCCGCCTACACAACACCTCTCCGAGCGCCAAGAGTGGCCTCCGGCTGCTGTCACCAAGGTGAAGGTGTCTATGGTATCAGAAAGGGGTGCGTCGCAAGCTGGTGAGCTGGGGAGGTGATGGAAGTATTTATAGAACATCCCAGGTGGTCGGAAGAAACAGGCTAGGGCACGCAATCCGAGAAGGATCCACGCTTCCCTAGGGATCCGCGTGGATCTTGGATCCGTGGGGAAGGTGCAAACAGAAATTCAGGGCACGAGGATGCATGATCAGGTTGGGGTAATTGGGAGAAGAAGGTCCGGCGGGTCGGTCAGGTCGGGTCAGGCCTTTGAAGAGGGGGTTGACCCGAGTCAACGATCCATCGTGGACCAATCAGAAATTAATATTTACAAAAATATTTATAAATTCAATTAAAAATAGTAAATGATTTTAAATTAAAAAGTGTATAAAATGAAAAATATTTGTTATTTTCCAAACTATTTTTCTATGATTTTTATTTATTTTAATGAGAAATAATTTATGGTATATACAGTATAATGTATTATATACATGTATAAAATACCCCTGTATTTTGTACAAGTATTTTTATTTTATTAATTTTACAAAATACCCCAATTTTATATTTTATTTATTTATAACATAATATTTGTAGTATAAAATATTTTTTGTGTTATTTTTTCATTTATTTACAAGTATAAAATAAATAGGGTAAGATACATATATACATGTGTTATATACAAAGTGAGAGAGAGTTTTATTCTAGTTTTATTTTTATTTTATTTTATTAATTTTTGTCTTATTTTAAGAAATATATACAAGGAGATAAAAATACCTTTTTATTTTGATTTTTGTAAAAAAATAAATTATACACATAGGGTACATATATGTAGAAGTTAGAGTGGCCCTATCTCTCTCTACTTTTTTTATTTGGCGATCAGGCCAATGCTTGGCCCTCTCTTGGGTTTAGGTCACACAATATTTATTCTAAATATTTCCTTATTTTTCTTTTATTATTTATTCTTTTATTTTTGCACAAATACATGCTAATTATGATATATTAACACATGCATGCTTATTGCTAAATTATTGTATTTACAACTATTTATATGATGCTTTGCCAAGATAATTAGCTAAAATAAAAGAATAAAGAGAGATGAATGAGGCTTCATCAACATCACATTTTGACCATGGGCACTGCCTACGCCATCACTCACCGTCCACACACTAGGAAAAGGAACACTATCACACCTCTTATGAGTTGCACCATCTCGGAACATTCATGTGATCGCACTCTCATTGACAACGATGTGTTGATTAATATAATACCCTTCTTGCTGGTACAATCTCTTTGCTTAGGACCTCTCAAGAAAACAGGATGATTTTTCTATTTATTAATGGATCAATAAAGAGGCCTAGGGCTATTCTTGAAAACATTGTCATTTTCAGGGCATGAGTTTCACTGCAGATTTTGTTATATTTCCCATTGAGACCTCCACCCTTATGGAGCACCTCCACATCCTGGGAGGGCCTAGATAGCCTTTCATCACCTCTGCGAGAGCCATTACTGATTGTGGATCTGGAGAGATTTGCTTATGTTCTGATGTCAGGAGTGATGTGTTGATCACTGCACCCACTGTTGACCAGAGACCCGCATCTGATGAGAGCGTGGCAGTTTTAGCCGACCCTAAGGACTATGACCTATTTGATGATAAAGACCTAGCAGAGACTTCCCAGTTCGAACCTATCCACACTACTTCCATTGAACAGTTCATGCCTTTCCACTTTGAGATTGTTGAGGATCTTCATGAGGTCAATGTTGATCAGTTTATGTTTGATGCTGACCCCGATATCGACCTGCACTTTGTCAGATCTATTCCTCAATGATCACGTAAGAAGGTTTATTTCAACCTTATCAATCTTTGTACATCCACTTCTTTGTATATCTGCTTTCGTTTTACCTCCCTACATCTCATGTTTTACATCCACCTCATTCTGTGTGTTTTGCCTTGCTTAAGATGTACTCTATCCTAAATATTGGGGAGGTGGACGAGTTGAGTAATCTTTCTCCTTTTCTTTTTTTATTCTTTTCATTTTCAATTTTCTTTTTCTTCCAAAAGGTGACATCCCTTCTCTACTGTTATACTTAAGACGTACCTGTTAAAGAAGATTTTGCGAGGGTCTAGAAATCTCACAAGGCGAGAGATCCAGTCGATGAGGTGGCCGCTCACAAAACCCAACTTCAGACAACAATTAACCCACAATAGATAATCAAGCAATTAAAAGCAGATGTAGAGTTAAAATTTATTATAACTCTACAATAAGGACATGTATAGGTGCAAGTATGAACAGGTCGAACACATGGAGCAAACGACTAGATCAGGGCAAATAAATGCACAAAATGATGATTGTGAACTATTTATCTATGATTTTTTTTTATTTTTGATTGTTTTTTTTTATTTTTTTAATTTTGCATTTTGATTTTTAGTTTTATGTTTTTATATCTCCTTTTTATTTTTTTATATTTTTAATTCTTTTTCTTTTCAAATATATAATATAGTTATATATAGGATATATATACAATCTAGACTAAGATAGATATAAATAATAATAAATAGAGTCAAAATAATACAAATAAAATATTTTTGGGTTTTTAAATATTTTTTACTGTTTTTTATGATTTTTTGGATTTGTTGCTAGTTTTTATATATTTCTATAGTCAAAAATACCCAAAATCAAGGTTAAAATAAATACCCAAAAATCAAAATGGAGATTAAAAATAGAAAACAAAATCAAAATTTATCCAAATTAATTTTAAAATAAAGATAATAATATAAATAAAATTGAAAATAGAAAACACATTAGAATTTTTAAGAATTTTATATATTTTTATGAAAGATAAGGGGATTTTCCTTTTTTAGAGTTGTCTTTTCTATTTTTTAGTGATTTTTTGGTTTGAAAGTTAAAAGTACATAACTACACAAAATATATATTTTTGGGAATTTTTCAACATGTTATTATAATTTTTAGTATTTTTCTATTACAAATAGGGAGAAAATAGGATGTTTTTGTTTTTTAATAAATAAAAAATAAAAAGCCTCAAAATTGCAAAACTAAAATATGTGTGTGAATGTGTGTGCAACCAGAAAGCTACAACAATTTTTTGGTCGAATTTAATCGCTATTTAAAATAAATGCAATTAATAAAGAGAAAATACATTGCTGACAGGGGCATTTTTGTAAATATCATAAATGTTAGGGGCCTACTTGCAATTCTCCCAAAAAGTTAAAACTAAATAGATTAATTTACTAAGAAAAGAGAAATACAAAATAGCCTAGGGGTCCCATTGCAAAAGCCACCTCATGTGGTGCGTCACGTGAGGTGACGTGGCTAGGACTGGAATGCAAATCCCAAAAGTACAAGGGCTTAGTTATAAATTAGACAACAATTATAATGGTAAAAGAAAGTTTTAGTGCTAAATAGTGAATACAAAAACGATGAGGATAAAAGGTGCAAAATACCCATAGCCTTGCATGGATGAACGACTAGATTGTGTTGCTTATGCCACGTGTTGATGGGAAAGGGGGTGATACCCCTTCACGGATGCACGGTTGTGATTAGATCAATCGAGGAGAATTGGATGGCTCTAGCTTAGCTTGATCTGACGATCACTGGACGACCTGGCACGTCTCCTGAATCGGACAGCTGGGACCGCCCTTGGAAGAACAGGGATGAACCTGGACTAGTCTGAACATCAACTGCTCTGATCTCCTCCCACCGGCTAGAGGAGAGACTTCTTCAAAGTGCAAAAGCCTTCCAGGGGCCGTACGAACCCGCAGGTGGGCGCGAACGAGCTCCATAAGGTCTCCTATAAGGCTTGTAGTTCGGGGAAGGTGAGGCACTCCAGGTGCCTTAGCCTACTCCAAAATCGGCCCCTAAGCGGGTCCTCTGGCTCTGAACTTCTGCAAATGAAGTTTCAACAAGAAAAAGGGAGGCTTGGAGTTTTTTTGGTGAAGGAGAGCGGAAGGTGGTGCGGGCGGACCCCCCTCCGACGAGCGACAGAGGATGAGAGGGATAACTCGTGTTCTGTGCAAGAACACGTGGAGCGAATGTGCGTCAGGTGGTAAGAATGCGAACAGGAAGGAAGTGAGGGTGATTGCTGAGGCGAAGGTTGTCTAAGATGGTCGGAATTAGCTGGTAGAGTAAGAGTTCCACCAGACAAAGATCTCGACTCTACACTATGTTCGACGATATAAATAGGAATGATCAACACTTCTAAGATATGGCTATGCTAGATAATGAAAAAGACAGATAAATAAAGGGAAAATTTCACCAGGGCTCGCTTGGAACGGAGCTCTGGGCAGAGACGACGACGGAGCTGGACCAGCTGGATTTGACACCCACGCGGTCCCATGAAGGTTGGGATCGACTCCTGCTGTCAGCAGGAGGTTCTTCGAATACCTAGGTTTAGGGTTTGAAGGCGTAAGAGCGACCAAAACTTGAATGGAAGATTGGGGAGGCTTTTGTACACGTTGATGAGTGGGTTCAAAGAACGAAGAATATCGAGCGAATCAACGATGTAATCCTCGAGGAGAGCTTAGGGCGTGTATGCTCGATTGAGGAGGAGAAAAATTCAAGAAGTGAGCCATGCCAATCGGTTAAAGATGTGATCTCGAAAAAATCTAGAAGAAGGGCGAAACGAGGTGTCAGACAATGGCACAGGGGCGGGTCAGAGAGTTGACCTGTTGTCAACTCTCAGATGCACCTGGTTGGTCCACGTGGACCAGCCAGGAAAAAGCCCGAGAAAAAGATTAGAAAAATCAATTTAAAATAGTAAATGAATTTATTAATTTTAGGTTAAAAATTAAAAACTATTTATTATTTTCTGATTTATTTGATTATGATATATATATTTATTTTTAGGGATTTATATTAACAAGTTAATTTTTAGGTTAAAGAATATGTGTATTTATCTATATATTTTAGTCTTTTATTTTATTTTGTATTTTTGATTTTATTAAGTTTGTTTCTTATTTTATAAAATTATATTTTATTTTTAGAGGCTTAAATATATTTTTATTTCATTTTTCTAATATATATATATACACAGTTAAATAATTAGGTATATTATGTCTATAGGTATAGTTATAGGTAATTTACCTATGTATTTTATACAAGTATTTTATTTTAATATTTTATTTATGTTTTTATTCTAGTTTTAATGTGTACATATATTATAAATAATATTTAAAAAATTATAAAAATATAAAATTATAAATCAATGAAAATAAATAAAATGAATATTAATCGGTATAACTATACAATAGGGGTCCAAAACCTAACTTTCACACCTTAACTCAAAAGGATATGAAACTACCTTCATTAAATAGCTTATTAAAAGTTATATGCAATTAATGATGATTTTGATATTTTTTGAATTTTTATTTGAGACATGGGTCTGGGATGTTGGGATTTTGGAAACTTCTTCTGAGTATAACTTTTTATCTGTACATTATTTTTGTAAGAAATAATTTTTTTATTTTTCTATATTTTATTATATACAACTGTCATGTACAAAGTTTCTTTATTTGTGGTATAAAAAGTTGAACTAAAAATAGGTCCCAAAAATGAATAAAAATGAATTAAATAAAATGGAATTTGTTGTATTTTGGCCCTTATTTCCCCCTAGTTTATTTCTTATCGACCTAATTATTGAGATGCCTAAGTCTCATGGTTTAGGGTCATAAAATATTTTCAATATTTTATTCTTTTTTCTTTTATTTTCATAATTATATAATTTTGGTATTAAAAGCTATATTTTATACACTATTTACACAATGATGCAAGAATGTTAAAATGCATGAATCAAGGGTATTTATACACATTTGCTAGGGTTTTTAATGCCAAAATGATATAATTTTGAGATCACTATCTCTAAGTCTTGTAATCTTTTGAAGATATTGTTATTACTGTAATCAAATGTTTTATTTCCATAGTAGAATTGGTAATATTTTACTACTCCCACTGCATGGCAGACATCTGGCTTTTGTACGCATTTAGCATACACCCTGCTTCTCATAACTGATGCACATGGGCAAGCAATTCTAACATTTACTTCCTCAACTCCTTGAGGTGTTATCCCTTTAGATAGGTCAGCACCATATATTAAGGGAAGGAAGCCTTTCTTGGAATTTTCAAGAAAATGGAAATGCCCAAGGTGTACCATTAATGTGATGATCCCAATACCTATCTTCTCTTCGCTTCTGAACACCTTCAAAACTAAGATCCAAGAGGTATCCTTGAGATCATATCTCAAGGTATGGAATAGCCAGATCATAGAACACTCATTTTCATCCTTATATCATTCTAAATGATTAGGATATCATCTACATTTAGTACGATGAACACAATGGCACTCCTACTGAGCTTCACATTGTCCATCAAGATTCTATCTGAAATCATAATATCTATAATTTCATCAAATCCAGTGTTCCAACTACAAGAAGCTTATTTGAGTCCACAAATGGAATTCTTCAGCATGCGCACCTTGCTTTCCTCAACTATGAAGTCTTGGGGCTACTTCATATGAATATCCTCAAAGAAGTATTCATAGAGGAATGCAATCTTGACTCACATCGTGAAGATGTCATACTCAAGTTGTGTAGCTATAGTTAGCAATATTCTGATGGGTTCAAGCATGGTCACTGAAGAGCAAGTTTCATCACAAGCGATGTCTTCTCTTCGGTGTGTATCTTGATGATAGAAGCCGTTCTTTGAAGGTCTCTACCTTCTCATCAGGTTCCCTCTTTATCTTGAAGATCCATTTACATCTTAATGGGTCTTACCCATATAGGTGGATCCTCAAGGGTCCATATACAACACTTGTATATGAAGTCTACTTTAGATCTTATTGCTAACATCCTTCTTTCCATGTCATGATCTTTAGAAGCTTCATCACATGAAGTAAGATCATTGTCAGACTTAACTGACACGTGGAATACATCCTCAAACTTATTTTAAGAGGTATTATTGTTTCATCTTTAATTGTTCTTTTAGTTTTCGATTTCAAGAGCCTCATTATCTTCTCAAGATTCAATGAGTTCCTTTACTTCATTTTCATGTTGATTCTCAAGAGTCTCATCCTCTAAGAATCACATTCTCAGATATGAAATCTTTTAAGAATCTCAAGGTCATAAAGTAGGTATACAATACCATCCTTTATTTTCCTAATGAAGTAGCATTCTCTTATGCTAGATTCCAGCTTAATTGCATGAAATCTTATTAAGGATATATATCGTAGTATCTACTACATATATATACCTTGAAAACTAAGAGGTAATTATGCTAAGATTCATCATTGATCAAATCATGTCGCACATGATCAATTGTATCTCCTTACAACTCTCTTGAGTTTAGGTGCATTAGGAGGATTGAGATAGGAATGATATTCCTTTCTATATAAGGTATTCCTTGAATTCATCTAATAGGTACAAGTTACCTTGGTTAGATCAAATTCATTTCATCTTCCTTCAAGCTTTGGTTCTAAACCAAAATTGTGAAATCTTTGAACATTTCAAAGGTTTCTAAGGTGAAGGGAAGAAATCTCATATCACAAATAATTATCGAATGATATTACATATCATTAATGTTCATTATGATATAGACGATCCACATACATCAATAAGTATGAGATCTTGAATACCTCGACATCTAACACCATTCCCAGAGAAGGGTGCATTGGGCATTTTACTTTGAATACAATATTCACAAGTATGTAAGATTTGAAATTTCAGATAATCTAAACTTTCATCTCTTACTAGTCTATTGATCTCATCAACAGGCATATCTAAGGCTTGATGCCAGATCATTGTCGAATGATCTTCGTCCTCTTATTGATCTTATAAGGTTTAACTTTCAGTATTAGAAAAGTTAATGAACCATTCATTAATTTTCTATCTAGTAGAGTCCACTAGATGTCAGATTACTATCTGAAATATATCCACCATAACTCTTTATGATAGGTCTGTTCCTGAATTCATATTTATTTCCAACATTTGAAATAAACAATGAGAGTATTCTAATGTCTAGGTCATAGTGACTTTCTCTAAAACTAATAGCTCTCCCACTGAAAATATGAAGTCTACCTATCGAACAGAGATTGTTGCAACAATTGCATCAATATCCATGTATATGACTATTAAACCTTAAGATCAATTTTTCTAGTCTTCTAAAACATATTCAACCAATTGAAAGTGTTATTAGAAGAATGAGATACAATATTAGACTTTGATCTTATCAAACAAGAAAGTCAATTTCAATGATTAAATGTAGATTATTCCGATGCACTATCAGAGTCCTTCTCTAAGGATCCAAGATGGTCTAGATAGTCACACTGTCAATACAACAACTTATTGTAGTATTGACATTCATCCAAACAATCAACTCTTTTGACTTTCCTTCTTACATGGGTCAAGCCCATGCTTCCACTGTGCTCCATTTATCTATAAACAACCATTGCTTAAGACAAAGGATCTCCTATGTTGAATTCAAAAGATTTCAATATAAGAGAACTTTAACATTTATACATGCTTCATCCAATTCATACAATATGAATGCTATGAAGCTTCATGAATGACCAAAGTATAGATAGTAGAATGATGACACTCATCATATCTACATCCATCTAAACTCTTAAAACATTGGTTCAGGTAGGTACTCAAATATTTTGAGTACATCATCTCTTATAAAGTCACCATTCTGCATGATTGCAGAGAACCATGTCTTTCATGATAAAATGTCAAGAGCACATATGCATGCCAAAACATCTTCGTAGATTTTATAAGGATTATTCAAAAATTACGATCATCATCGACATGTCACTTCCAAAGTACACTTGATGAGATCAAGACTATAGAGACATACAGACCCCAGGGTTGTAGTCCTATTGTCTATTTAATTGCTATTCCTAATTATTATGAGGAAACTTGCACATTGCAACCACATACATTATGTGTTCAACTGTAAGTACAATATCTAGATCATGGATCCAATCCATGATATTATACTGGTTAAAATTGAGTATAGTATTGACTGGGTTTAATGAAGGATTATTAGAAATAAGAAATTTGCATAAATATATATAACTTTGATTTAGGGAATTTTATATCAAAGTTGTCTTGCCTTGTCAACACTGAAAGTTTATTCCCTTAATCACTTTCAATGTAAGAGATATACTTACCATCATATCTCAGTAAGATCTGGGATCTCCTTCCTTATCTTTGTCACATCCCAATAATATTAGAACCTGTAACTAGGATAAAAAGAAGCGGGAACATATTCCGCCTTGCAAGTCCAACTTACATTCCCAATTCGGTCTTTAACTCCCCGCCCCATCACCCCTAAGGTGATGTTGACCCATCATTAATTTAACCAACCATCAATAGGAATACAACTCGCCATGCGCAATCCAATATCGTCCCAATAATATGAGGACCTGATATTGGGGTCACTACGCATACATCCTTACTCTTTCGAGAAGTGAAGAGCATGATCTAGATGAGCTTGCATACAGGAGTTGTCACTTCGGACAGGTGCTTCCTACATACAATCCCTGGCGACGAAACCCTTCGCCTTGACGGGCGACCATGGATGTCACTTATGTGATCCTCCATGTCATATTCAAACTCTAATTAATCATTATGAATCATATTCATTACGATTAATTCTTCCAAGGGAAATAACAACTCTACTCATAATAGAGTGTTTTAATTTTAATTGGAATCCAACTAATCTAATCATATTAAATTAATGATCCAGTCAATAATATCCAACAAATAATTTTTAATTGTTACTTGAAATATGATATTATCTCAAATATGTATTATTTAGAATTTTAATAATTAGACATACATCGTGATTTCTCAAGCATTATACCAACGCTGCCCACTATCATGGCCAGTACCGATGGGAGTGGGACAAACCGCACACGGTGCAATCTGCTACCCCAATGCTCCCCGACTAGACACCATATCCGCCTCGGGAAAGGATAACGCAAAATAGATCACTTTGTACTTGAGATGATCATCGGTTTTTCAACTGAAATTATACCATATAATAATAATAAAAACATTTTTTATTAACATTATAAGGAGATTTGCTATATGAATCCCCAATCCTATTCAAGCAACTTTGTTTGTTGGAAAGTGGATTGAGTAACCAATTGTGATCTAGATCATATCTAATCAATTATTGGTTAAGGCAATGGCATTTAAGGAAATAATTATGATCAAATATTTAATAAACATCTATCAATAATTATTCCAGGAAATTAAATCATTTAATTTCACTAATTAATTAAATAACAATCGCAAGGTTCTTGATTAGGAAAGTAATTTTCAGCAGTGACCCTCACTTACTAAAATTAGCATATCTCAATCAATTTAAATCCAAATTATGCAAATTAAGTTTTCAAAGTTTGAAAATTTGATTTACAACAGAACCTAAGTGATTTTCTCATATTTATAGGCGTTTCAAAACATTAATTAACTCCTTAATTAAGTCAAGATTTGCAGTCCCCGAAACAGTCGATACATGTTCACTAAAATGATAATAACTAGAGCAATCGGATTCCAAATCACACAAACTCAAATCCCACAATTTCCTTATTTAATGTAAACAAAATACAATTGATAATTTCGTGTTTAAACAATTTAAATAGATCCGACAAATATCACAAAACAGGACTGCGTGAATGAAATGCAATAAAATTTCGCAAACCCTAATGAGCCCAAGTCGCTTTAGGTTTATGGATCGTATCTGAAACCTTCGAACCTGGCTCTGATACCACTTTACGGATATGGTGAGATTCTTAAGCGCATCATGAAAGTGTGAGAATCACATCATATGCGATCGGGAGCGACTAGTCATACTAGTCGCTCGAAGTAGCGGAATTTAAAATTCTTTCATGCGATGAAACCACATGATCCAAGAACACTTCTAGGATAGTTTCATATAAACCACAAACAAGTATTAGGGTTACCTCATGAAGCGTGGTTGTGATCGAGTCTCTAAACAAAGAGATTTCCTTTCTCAAGTCCGATCCGATGGAGGAGACGCTTGCGAGCGTGTTGATGAAATGCGTGCTCCTCGCAATCCATGTTGATGATACAAGAAGTGAATCTCCTGATCTCGTCTCATGAGATCCGATGTCTTCTTCATGAGCGAGGCACACTAAAGGAGATGGAGATCCATGAGTGGTCGAAGCAGTGACACAACAGCGTAGCGACGATGGCGATTATCTCTAGGTCATCATGTGGACGGCCACATGTTGAGAGAGAGAGAGAAGACGTGTAGAGAATGAGAGAGAGAGAGAGAGTTTTTGTTCACAACTTGTATGGTGTAACCATGAAGAGAAAGGGGTGCCTCTCCTTTTATAATATCTTGGGATCCATCGATCTCAATCCATGGACAACACAAATCCAATGGCTCACATTGATTTGTGTTTCTTCTAATGACCATGATTTTGTTGTAAATTTACAACAACAACTAATTTTATAAAATCAAATATATATTGTATATAATTTGATTTACATCAAATCAATCTTCATTGGATAAATATGAAGGAGAGTAGCCTCCTTCCATAAAGAGGGGGAGATGACCACCACATTCCTTATGGGAATTGTGGTCGTCCACTCTCCTTAAGAGGAAGGTGGCTATCTCCACCAAATCCATGAAATCCCATTATCCCATGAATTTCTCCAATATTTGCAACAACTTTTGTTGCAAATTATTTCACAAAAAAAATCTAATTTATTTTGTGAACAATGCAATCATGCTATCGGAAATTTGTGAATCATATTCACAACCCAAAATAAAATGTGAATTACATTTTCAATTAATTGTCCAATGTGAATCCAATTCACATCAACATTTAACTAACAAATGCAAATTACAAATAGCTCTCTCTTGTATATTATAAATCACATTTATAATATATATATATGATTAATATGGATAGTGCTATCCACATTATTCAATATCCATGATAATTAAATCACATTTAATCATCTTGGATCTCTATCTCATGTGCCCAAATAATATGAATTACACTAACATTATTTACAAATTTTATAATCAAATCATATTCAATTATCTATGATAACTCTCTTCATAATATGAATCAAATTCATATTATTCATGATAATTAAATCACATTTAATTATTTAATTTCTCAATGATCGGATACATATATCAACAATGGAATTTTCCATGAACTCTTTCAAGGATAATGTGCTTTCTCCGTGAATTCTTGGAGATAAGGACATGGTGATTGTATTGTTCCATGTATAGTGACTTGGATATTGAGATCACATCTCAAATCCAGATTTTGCGGACCTCCCATAGATGCTTGATTAAATCAAGGCCGTAGATCCAATCTTCTCATTGCATCTGAATCACATTCAGATCAGTGTCCAACACTTGGACAAAGATTAGATTACTTCTCTGCTGAGAGGAGTCACTTAAATCCAGACCCGTTTCATCACTCCCTAGGAATGGAAGCGTCATGGTTATACAATCGTTTATGATCACATCACCCTCAGGTATTCGTAATACCTATGCATCCTGTATATTGGAAGATTCAGAATAATCCCGAATTATAAGATCAATTTTACATTGTCTACTTCAGGGATTTATCATTAAGTTTCTCATTTGATCATTGGGAGTTGGTATCGATCATATACTTTCCAAAAGTTATATCATACCTAGGTGTTGATCATATACTTTCCAATAGCATATATCAAACCTACAAATTCAGTCAAGCCTCCAAAGAGAGAAGACTGCGTGTGGAATTTGATTTTTCCCAATATCTCATGAGTGAGCTCATGTCTTCTGGTTCAGTAAATGAACCCATACGATCCCTTTGAGAGATCGTATTACTCATATGCCCTTGTATGCACACCAGCGCCCCGGTGTATAGACCTTGATTAGGTCGTCAACCTATTGGTCTTCCAAATGTACACACTCAGTCATACAGTAACACATCTGTCTCCAGTCAAAGGATGCTTCCTATATCGTGACAGCATACGACATAGGACTTCGATTTTCTCGATCTCTTTAAGTTAACTCTTTGATCTAACTTATCTAACACCTCTGAATCTCTATTCCTATGTAGAGGACCTGCATAGGAGGTCGGTCACATATCAGCCTTTGGAGAAAGGATTGCCATCTCCTTCTCAGGCTGGAAATCCTCTCTTAATAATAATTTGATGGTGCTTAGTGACTCCTCAATCTAACTCTTTAGATATTCATCCAAGCACCTGCCTCTATGATTCAATAATTGAATCAACAATGGTATGATCATTAAGATGGCCATGGTACATAACCCTAATTGTGCTAAGGGACCTATTATGCAAATTAGTTATTCTTCATTTCAGATCAATGAATGATATTTGCAATAACATTTATTGCATAATGGCTCGCCGTGGGCTCGCATGTCCAACATTCTTGTGTTGTCATCACAGTGACTTAGTGGTCCCGCCTAGTTGACGAATAGGGAAAATCGAGGGATCTAAAATGAGCCTCACAAGGCGATCACTTAGACATTGTGACGACCTCTTAACAACCGTGTTCCATCTTCAATTAACCCACTTAAAAAATAAATCTATGAAGCAAGGGATAAAAAATTATTAAATCCTATAATAAAATGTATAGTGGACAAGTACAATAGGGGTTGAACTAAGGGAACAACGGATAATAAACAATAAAAATTGGCTAAAAGAAGACAATAGATGATTTTTGGTTTTTTCCAGGTATTCTTTGAATTTTTGTGGATTTCAACTTTTTAATATTTTTTTAATTTTTATTTTTATATTTTTTTATTTTTAGGTTTATATATTTTTATTTTCTTTTTGAATTTTCTGATTCTTAGTTTTTATAATATTTAATAATTATAATATTAATATATATATATATATGTATAGGTAGATTTTACATTTATAAATATAGTTATGATTACTAAAAATTCACAATATAAAATATTTTCTCTTTTTTATATTTTTCTCTATTTTTGATATTTTTGTTAGTATTTTTACAATTTTTTGTATTTTTAATCGAACTAATAAGGGAAAACAATGAATAAAATAAATATGCCGGATGTTTTGGATATTAAAAGTAGCTAAATATCTCAAGATTTTATAAAAAATATGTTTAATATGTAATATATATTAGATAAAGTTCAGAAATAGAAACAAGTATTTTTGGAATTTTTCAGAATTTTTTAAAATTTTTATGAGGATTTTGGAGATTTTTAATTTTAGTGTTTTTCTTTATCTATTTGTAGCAATTTTTGGCCCGTAGGCTCAAAATACAGTAATAAAAAATCTAGTTTTTTTGGATTTTTTTGAAACATGTTTATATTTTTTGGATTTTTATTAATAAAATAGGGAATAAAATCTATCTTTTTTATTTTTAATAAATATAAAATACACCATGAATACCTACTTAAAAATATATATGATAAATAAGGATATCATGTATTTACAATAATTTTCTACAATATTTTAGAGACATGGAGCAATTTTTAATAAAATAGAATCTACAAAAAGAAAATACATACTAGCAGGAGCATTTGAGTAAATATTTAATGTTTCAGGATCCTAGTCGAACACCTCAAAGAAATATAGGTCTAAAAAAGCAATTATCTCAAAATATATCCAATAAATAATACATGAATTGGTAATTACGTAATTAATACAAAGTTCGGGGGCCTATATGCAATTTTGCCAGAAAATATTACACTACTAACTCAAAAATAAGGACTAAGATGAAATACAAAAACCCTAGGGGATTAGGTACAAAATACCCACTCCCCTCACGCGCACGGGCATGCGAGGTGACATAGATTGGACCTAAGTGCAATTATAGGAAGTAGAGGGGATAGAATGCAAATTTTACAAAACTTTTTACATTACAAACAAATGTTTATGTAATGAAAATAAAATACAAAAAGCACAAGGGTATCGAGCAAAATTACCCCTACGAGAGAGATCCAACGACTGATGTTCTTCACTTAACACGTGGTGAGATCTGGACGGTGCGTACCGCTTCGGCTACAACGACCGAGATTAGATCCCAGGGAGGAGTTCAATGGTCAGGGCTTCGTGCATCTAATGGCTGCTGCAGCTATTGCTCCTGCTGGAGGAGGCTCCTGATCGGATGCCAAGGATTTCTCATGGAAGAAGAGGGAAGAACCCCCTGTTGTCCGACCTTTGACTCTTGCTAGAGATCGACTCTAGACACCTGGGGGTATCCCAACGGTCTCAAAACGTGGCTAGAAGTCCCCCGGAGCTGTTGTAGGCTTCAGATGGGCACCTAGAGCTCCGACGAGTTTTGGCAAGATCAGGGAAGCAAGGGAGCACCATGTACCTCCTTCTTCGTCAAATTGACCCGCTAGGGGTCCTCTAGCCCTCCAGAACCTGCAAGAACCTAAGGCACAAAAATACAATGGTTCTGGGGGTCTTGTCAGGTGAATGTGAGCAGAAAAATGGTCGGACAGAGCTTTCCAGTGACATGATAGAAGAAAAGAGCTGACTGCCTGATCTGAGCGAGATCAGGATGGATGAAGATGTGTGCGGGCGAAGAGAATACGCTGGGGAAAATGGAGATGAAATAACAAGCGGAGAAAAGTTTAAACATACTGAGGAGGTTTGCTTCGAATTTTTAATTTTTGCGAATAAAGAGCGAAATCAACTTAAACTAACTCTTAACCTACACTACTGTTAATCTATGGAACAAAAAGAAAATGGAAGGAAGGAGCTTGACCTAACCTTGTCCAGATGGAGCAAGCTCGTGGCAGAGCAGGTGATCGGAGCTCGGATCAACCTCGATTCGATGCCTCATGCCTCACTAAATCATCCTTGGAGTTCCTGATGTCACCAGGATTGGCTAAATGCATGAGGATTAGGGTTCTAGTGGCGGATGAGGGATCAAATGGCGAGGGAAGGTGGAAGAGATGCTTTATACATGGCCCTTTGATTGAGGATGCTTCCCTAGATGGTGATCCATCGATTGAGGTGATGCTAGAGCGTGAAAGTGCAAGGACCGAGGGTCAAAATATAAGAAGGTGTCGAGCAAAATGGGTGAAAGGATTGGGCCCCAAAATTGATTGAACTGAGATCAAAACCTCTGACAGTCGTCGGGCCTATGAGGTCCAGGGAGTTGACCCAGGTCAAGCAAGATCGGGTTCCCATTGGTCCATGCAGGGCCACTAAATGACAAAACTTCAAATAAAAGATTATTTAATTAAAAATAAAATATTTCATTTGTGGGTAACACATAAGAAATATTTATTATTTGATGTTGTATTTTAATCTGATTTTTATTTATTTTTACAACTTAATTTATTATGGGTTCATTTATTGGTATATTTACCTATGATGTGTATTTTAATTTTTGTTTTGTATTTTATATTTTATTATTTTATATACATAATTTATGTATTTATAACTTATTTCAATATACTCATATATATTTTTTATTGTATTTTCTAAGTTTATTTGTACACTTAATTAAATATAGGTATTAATTATATAGGTATATGCATAATATGTGTATCTAAGTATTTTAGTATGTTATTTTATTTTTATTGTTTTCTTTATGGGTTTATTGTATTCTAAATATGTATGAGCACTATAAAGAATACTTACAAAATTATTAAAAAATATGAAAAAATAGATAATAAATAAAATGAATATTTTGTTCTTCTATATTGTATAATTGGGGTCCAAAACCTAACTTTTACATCTTACCTATAAATTAAATGAAACTACCTTCATCAAATAGATAATAAAAAGTATGTACAATTAACGTGATTTTGATGCATTTTGAGTTCATTTGGAGAAGATACGGGCATGGGAAGATTTTTTGTGTAAAATATATAATATATATTATTTTTATGTGAAATCAACTTTATATTTTTTGATCTATTGTTATCTACAACTATCATATTCAAGATTTCTTAATTTGGGGATAAATAGTGAAGAATAAAACATGCCTCAAAAGAGAATTAATTAAGACAAAATAAAGAGTGTTTTTATTGTGTTTTTTACCCTTATCTCCCCTACTTTATTCCTTGTCGACCCAGTCATCATGATGTCTAGGGCTCGGGGTTTAGGGTCATAAAATACCTTTGGCATTTTATTTTGTTTTGTTTTCTTTCTTTTCTTTATACTTTTATTTTGGTTTTAAATAATGTATTTTATACAATATTTATACAATCAATAATGAATGTTAATCTATGCAAAATAATGCTATTTGCATGCATTTAGCAAGGGTTTAAAGGCCAAATGAAAGAATATAGATTATGAAATGGAGATTCGTCACCCCCTATAATTGCCTTGGCAAGTCCCTAACAAACACTTGTGCTTATAAGTACAGAAAAGAAAATAGAGAAAAGAAAAAGAAAGAACTTGGATTGATTTTAAATCTTAAACTTGTCTTTATAAAATCAAAGTTTGGATCTTAGTCAGATCTTTTGGAAGTTAGTTTTGGTCGGAACCTTAATTGGAAATCAGACTTGAAATACAATAGCCTCCAAGAACCACTAAACTCTGCTCAAGTCTCCACAATTGCCAGGTCAGAATAGGCCAACTCATATGCAAACCCTTATGACTACGAATTTATCTTGGATAGTGTGTGTGTTATGTAGCTCTCCTCGACTTAAGCGGTAAAATCAGTCTTCTTCAACATGGTGACCCTAATTCCCTAATCTAACCACTCTTTCCTCGAGAAGCAGGGTATTCCCTTCTAAGTTCAAGTACAACATGCTCAAGAAGAAGAGGTGGAGAGAAGAATGTATGGTAGCCAGTGTAGTTACCTATCCTAGGATGCTTGACCAGTGTAGCCAAGTCATCCGGCTGCAGGCTCACAAACATATGACATTGAAGTTCAAGCTTGTTTATTGGCTATATACATGCTCTGATGGGAATTAAATTTTCTTGGAATTTTTGCTCGTCTATTCTTTTTGGAGTTTATGAATACACACTTTTTTGAATACTATATATAATAGCATTTACATAAGGATTTTTCCTCCGAGCCAGTAGGCAATCCCTCTTTTGAAGCATTATTGCAACCTGCAACTTCCTTCATTAGACCTCATGGCTACTGGATCGGGTCTGGGTATACTGGCCACAAATGTAAGACTTCCAATGTGTCCATCGGTTTGTGTCTCATATCGGCAAATCCAAACTTCCACCACTTCAACTAAGGTGAGAAAAGTGCAAGCTGCAGGTTTGCAAGCTAGGTCATTATCAACAAGATTCACGCGTGTGTTCTGAAATATTCTACTTAGGAATTCAAGATTACATTGAACCAAGTATCGTGGTCTCAAGGAATTAAGTCTAGCAGATATGAAGTGCCTCAATTCCAGTTCTTATAAGGTTCATGTGATTAAGTAGATTAAGGTCCACCCAAGCTCCAATCATCCGATTTTACTTAGACTTGTTCAATTGTCAATACCAATCCAAAAAATGCAAATGCTATGTACAATGCAGGGAAACTATTTTTATCATGCAATTTTCTAATTTTTGAACTTTTTATGATTTTTAAAAATTTTTGCAAATTTTTATGCCATTTTTGAAAATATTCTGCAAATGTTTTTTGGGATTTTTCCAAGACAAAAGAAATATGTGCAAAAATTTACACGGGAGTACATCTTGTTATTTGCAAGAATTGGGGCTTTAGGAATTTACAGGTTTGTTAATGATCTTTATTTTTTTAAATATGTACATAGTTCTCAAAATAAGTTGAAAAGGTTTTTATAAACATTTTGAAAATATTATTTTGCCAACTAATTTGATAAATAATTTTTCAAACATTTACACAATTTGAAAACCCTTTTGCAAAGATGTTTCAAAATATTTTTGCGACCATTTTCCAAACCATTTGCAAATAGATTTTCAAAACATTTTTTTTCAAACAAAGAAAAAGAAATTATTACAAAAAAATATTTTACATAGGTTGAAAACATTTTTAAAATATTTTCCAAATAGTTTTCAAGAGATTTTCAAAAGGATTTTAAAACTATTTTTCAAACATTTTGCAAAAGTATTTTATTAATCAATATATACAGAGATTTTATATGTTTTAATTTTTATTAGTTAGCCATATTATTGAAAATACAAAAGTATGAGTTATGGCTAAAGTATGATTTTAATGAATGGTTGTGTGTGTTAGCTGACAATTCTGATATCATCACATGTCGTTGCCACGCACATGCTTCACTATAATGACCTAGTCCTTTTGCTCTTCAACTTCCTTGGAAAAAGCTTCAACTTTGCATCAAACAACCAGACCTTCTGACCTAGTTCAAAAATCTTTCGGTGGATGTGCTTGTCATGCCACTTCTTGACTTTTTCCTTGTACATCCGGCTATTGTCATATGCGCAGTCACATAATGCAAGTAGTCTTTTCAGATCCTACTTACTATTTTTCACGACCTTCTTGGAACCCAGATTACAAACATTGAGCCGACAAGAATTTATGAATGAGTTCCACGGGCAGATGACATGACTTTTCGTAAACTAGACAATAAGGAGACATTCCCAAAGGTGACTTGTATGTTGTAATGGCAATAAACCGAGTTAAGCAACTGAGACAAATTCTTGCGATCGGAGCGCACAAGCTTTTGTAAAATTGTCTTAATCTCCTTGTTTGAGCATTCTACCAAGCCATTAGAATGTGGGTGGTAGGGAGAAGCTATACGATGTTCGATGTAGAATTGTTGCCTTAGCTTCTTAAATGAAATTGCTACCACCATAGGATATAAGAATCTTAATAATCCCAAACTTTTAAATGATGTGATCCTTCAGAAAGAAACAAGCAGTGCGAATATCGACGACTCGGGTTGGTATAGCCTCCACCCAATGACTAACATAGTTTACAGCAAGCATAATTTATTCGAATCCCCATCTATTGGAAATGGGCCCATGAAGTCAATGCCCCAAGCATCAAACACATCCGAAATCTGAATATATTTAAGGGGCATTGAGTCTCTCATTCCGATTATTCAGCCCTACTTATGGCAGTCAATGTAGTGCTTCACATAATATTCTGCATATCTGAATAAGGTTGTCCACCAAAGACTGCATTTGAGTACTTTCGTTGTTTTTCTTCTGCCTGAATGGTGTCCCCCAGATTCACGATCATGGTAATGTGGAAGGACACTAGCAATTTCCTCCTAAGAAATGCACCTTCTCTTGATACAATCTTCCCCCTCACAAAAGAGATATGGATCCTCCCTTTTATAAGAATGGATTTCTAACAAGATTTTGTGCACTTTTAGTTCAGGCCAATCTTGTGAAGTTCTCATGGATACATGATTCTTCATAATATCAGCATACCATGGGAGCAAGGTTACAGACAATATGGCTTCATCTGGAAAGGTTTCACTGATCCACCTCAAATTCTGCTAAGGAGACTAAGGTTCGGGTAGTCTTGATAGATGATCTGCGATCAAATTTTTAACTCTAGGCTTGTCTCGGATCTCGAGGTCTAATTCCCGAAGTAGAAGGATCCATCTTATAAGGTGTGGTTTAGCATCCTTCTTTTGTTGCAAGTATCGGATGACGGAGTGATCAGTGTAGACTATGACTTCGGATCCAAGGAGATGGGATCTGAAGTTCTCCAAGGCAAAAACCACTATTAGCAGCTGTTTCTCGATGAGAGTGTAATTCTTCTAAGATTTATCTAGTGTTCTACTAGCATAGAAAATAGAAAATTGCACAATGTCTTTCCTCTGTCCCAACACAACACCAATGACATAATCTAATGCGTCAGTCATGATTTCAAATGGTAATGTCAAATCTAGTTGCTGCAGGACATGTTCTTGAGTGATTATGTCTTTCAACTGATTAAAGGCTTTGAGCACATGACCATCAACAATAAAATCAATCTCCTTGCCTAACAATTCAGTCAACGGTCGGGCGAGCTTGCTAAAATCTTTGATGAATCATAGGTAGAAACCGACATGCCCTAAGAATGACTGGACTTGTTTGAGATTGGTAGGTGTCCTAAGTTTTGAACATACCTCCACCTTGCCTGGGTCAACTTCCATGCCACGTTTTTATACAACGTGACCTATCACAATCCCCTTTATCACCATGTAGTTGCTCTTCTCCCATGAGAGCACGAGGTTCACTTCGTAGCACCTCCACAATACTCAGTCTAAAGAGTATAGACATTGTTCAAATAAATCTCCATAGATCAAGAAATCGTCAATGAATACTTTCAGAAAATTTTCCACAGTGTCGAAAAATACAACTAGCATACATCGCTGGAATGTAGCTGGGGTGTTGCACTGCTCAATCGGCATTCGTCGGAAAGCGTACATCTCAAATGGATAAGTGAGCGTAGTCTTCTCTTGGTTTTCAAGCATGATTTCGACTTGATTGTATCCAAATAGTCACCCGAGAAGCAGAAGTATTCCCTTGTGCCCAGTAACTCGAGAATTTGGTCGATGAAGAGCAATGGAAAGTGATCCTTCTTTGTGTGGAGGTTCAGACGTCCGTAGTCAACACATACTCGCCACGAGGTTCATTCTGATCAGAATGTCCTCTCCTTTGGCATTGGTAACAATGGTTATCCCCAACTTCTCGGGCATTATGTGCAAGATAATGACCCACTTACTATCGAAGATGGGATATATGAATCCCACATCACACCATTTTTTATTTTCCTTCACAAAAACCTCCTGGTTTGGATTCATTCTTCTCTGGAATTTGTGAGAGGGCTTGCTGTCATCTTCGAGGTAGATGAGCACAAGGATGGATTGATCCTATGGAGATCTGATATCTTCCAGCCCATTGCCTTGCGGTTTTGTTCAAGAACCTCCATCATATGAGATTCTTGATCTTCGGTCAGATGAGCATTGATTTTGACTATATGCATATTTGGTTCTCCTGCAAGAAAGGCATACTACATGTTGAAAGGCAGAGGTTTGAGATCAGGCGGAGTGGGAGCTACTTTAGTGGTGACTTCATCGATCATTGCAGGTATTTTCTCTTTCATCAACTCAGTGTCCACCTGTGGCAGTTTAGCTTCTTCACTCAAGGATTCACAATTTTTTTTCAATGATGTCCTCATGATTGAAGAAATCCTCGATAATCTGCTCTTGATATTTGAGACTTAGGGGGCCCACAAGGAATCTGTTTGACACATCAACAAAGATCTCATCATCGTTGACAGAGGGAAATTCGACTGCTCTCTCCTTCCTCAGGGATAAGGAATTCATGGATCTCAATGTTGTCCACGAATAGATTTGTATCTTTAATCTCTGCAAGAAAGTCGCACTCTTCAAGGCAATTAGGCGCACACACACTTGTCATAGATGCAACCTCGGTTGGTTTTGGCTCGTGGATGGTTTCTATTTCTACTTTTTTGCTTGTGGAGCTGAATGTAATCTCTCTAATGCCATAGTTCACTATTGTCTCGGCTGTTTGGAGGAACTGCTGGCCAAGGATAATGGGCGTGTGGAGCAGAGGTGCAAAAATGTCCATATCTAGTAGAACAAAATCAACAAGGAATTGGATCCCTTGAACATTGATGATCACATCCTCCAACACACCCTTATGCTGCTTGACTGATTTATCTATGAATTGTTTAATCATCTTGGTTGGTTTTAGCAATCCTATCTAGAATTCTGTGAGTAGCGAAGCTGGCATAAGATTGACAGAAGACCCACTGTCGAGCAATGTTTGCTCGAACTCCTGATTGAACATGTTACACCGGATGAGTGGTCCTCCCTTGTCTTTCTTTTTATCAGGGAGATTGCTGATGGCGTTGACGGTTACCATAGTGAGGATATGTTTCTCATGCTTTCCATTCTGGCTTCTGGAGTTGAGGGGTCGAGGTTACGCCTTGTTGTACATGTCTCTTTAAGTCCATTCTTTAATGTTGGCATGCACTCCATGGCTTTCATCAATGGCATATTCAAGACAATGTTCTGAATGATTTCCACAACCGACATATCAGACAAAGTATTTTTCAAATTTTGGTCTTTTTCATTGCTTTAGGAAATGGAATATGTATAGAATCAGAAACTTTTTCATTAAGAATTTTGTCCAAATCATTGTGTACAGGTTGATGACAAAAATGTGGAAAATCATCTACATGTTGTGGACCAAAAAATACAGGCTCGGCTTTGTTGGCTGGCTGGTCTCCATCGGGTTTGGTACCATTGTTGTATTTTTGTATTTTTGTATTTTCTTCATTTTTTTAATTTTTCTACAGATGGTGCTCCTCCAAAAATGTATTTGGTTCCTACGGATGGCTAGGTTGATGGATCGCCATTAGATGCAATATGGTTTCCTCTTGCCGTAGACGATGGCTGAAGTGTTCTACTGCTTCTACAAAAATGTGCGGTCGTTCTTCAAGCATGCCGTCTTCTAGCGTCGCTTTATCGAAGACTTCATCAAGCTTTCCTGTCCTCGACTGAGCTGCTTTGCTAGGTGATTGAGTTTATTGTTGATCATACGGTTCTCCAATCTTTTTATCAACTGAAAGAGCTTGTCAATCAAGCTCCAGTCATACAACCACCCAATTGGTCTCTTCTCTTTGAGATCATGATGATGCGTCCGATTTTGCAGTTGGGTCTATACTAGGACAAAGATGAGACAAGGTGCCCTATGTTATTCACTACGCTAGCAAGATGCTCGATGAAGCACAAACGAATTATACGATCACAAAAAAGGATCTGCTTGCTGTAGTCTTCGCTTTAGAGAAGTTCAGATCATATATATTAGGATTAAACGTCTTTATCGTCATTGACCACTCTACCATCTGAAACTTACAACAGAAGAAGGATGGCAAATCTAGACTACTCAATTGGATCCTTCTCCTCCAGGAATTCGATTTGGAGATTAGAGACAAGCATGGAGTTCAAAATGTGGTGGCAGATCATTTATTTGGAATTGAATGGCAATATACCCTACTGAGCAGTGCATCTGTAATAGAAACGTTCCCTAATGAATCAATCCTCAGCGTGGCCTCTCTCCCTTAATATGTTGATATCGTGAACTACCTCGCCTCTGGGGTAGTCCCATAAGATTGGAAATAGATCAAGAAGGACAAATTCATGCCCATCATTCATATTTACGAATGGGAAGACCCCCACTTGTTTAGGGAAGGTGCATATTGCATTTGGCATCGATGTATCCCTCAAGAGGAGTACACCCGTGTCCTCGAACACTACCATAAGCTCGAATCTAGTGGACGTCATTCTGGAAGAAGAACGACAACTAAGATATTGATGTGTGGCCTCTGGTGGCCCACACACTTAAGGATGTAGATGACCATGTGAAAGCATGTACAGACTGCCAGAAAATGGGAAAAACCCAGGAGTTAAAGACAGTATGCTCCTCATATATATCTAGATATCGGATGTGTTTGATGCATGGGACATCGATTTTATTGGTCTGTTTCCTAATAGTCAAAGGTATGAATATATCCTTATTGCCATTGATTATGTGAGTCGATGGGTGGAAGCCATTCCAGTTGGAGCTGCAGACAGTAAAATAGTCTGCAAGTTTTTGAAAGATAACATCATCTAGCAGTTCGACATTCCAAAGATTCTAGTTTTAGATCGAGGCATCCGCTTCATCAATAAGGAGATTAAGAAACTAATGAAGTAACACAACATCGATCATCGGGTCGCATCTTCTTGTCATCTGCAGTCAAATGGCTTGGCAGAGTTTTTTAACAGAGAAATACATACGATATTGCAAAAACTAGTAAGGTCGAACATAAAGAAGTGGTCGCAACTCTTAGACTCAGTTATGGATATATAAAATGGCCTACTAGTCTCCCTTGGGCATGTTGCCCTATCTCATTGTCTATGGAAGCCATGACACCTACCGATACAATAGATTCACAAATTATTGTGGGCAATGAATAACTACAACCTTGACTCACAAAAAGGTGGCCAGTAGAGAAAATTGGATCTATAGACTCTTGGAATTCAGATATTACACGTACGACAACAGTCTCATGTACAAGTAGAAGGTCAAACACTGGCACAACAAAAACCCAGAAGAAAGACCTTCAAATCTGGGGAAAAAGTATGGTTGTTTATGCAAAATTGAAGATATTTACAGGAAAATTAAAGAGAGTGGACTAGGTCGTACATAGTCAGAACCGTGTGTGACAACAGAAGTGTTCTAATATCAGAATTGTCAGTTGACACACAACCCTTCATCATCGATGGTCAGTTGTTGAAGCCGTACTTAGAGCATGATGCATTTCCGACCATTGTCGACTCTGTACATGTGATTTTGGAGGAAGACTTCTTTGATACAACAACTTCAGTAGAGCCCGACAATGCTCCTAAAAGCATTTTTGATTAGCTAATCTTTTTTTCTTATTTTCGTTTTCATTCTTCACCTTCTTTCTTCTGTGTTGCCATCACCCCCATTCATCTATTCTATACTTAGGATATGCTTAATCCTAAGTATAGGGGGGTGAGCACCCTCAGGTTATTCACTCTTTGATCCCTCACCTGTCTCCTCAGTTTCTTTTATTTTCTATCTATTTAGGGATAATTTTTACCCTAAGTATAAGGGGGGGGGGGGGGGCGGACAGGCCGAGCCGATGATTTATATGTTCCCACCCCTTACCATCCCTACATGTTGAATATAGTATGATATACTTAGGATCCATTGATCCAAAGTACATGAGGGTGGTCGACTTCTCATTGTTTATTTAGTCGGTGTAGTATAGGCATTTTCTATAATTAGTATGAGTTATGTCATCCTTTTCTCTTTGATCTATGAGGACATAACTCAAGCTGTGTAGGGGGGGTCATATATACTCTTTATATATTTTAGACATAACTTGTACTTGCGTATTCGTAATAATATGGCTAATCAAGAAATATTAAAACATATACAAAATTCTTTGTTTATACTGATCAATAAGCTGGGTAAAAATGTTTTGCAAAATATTTAAAAAATTGTTAGAAAATATCTTTGAAAAATCTTTTGTAAAACCATTTGAAAAATGTTTTGTAATGTTTTCAAAACCTTTGTAAAAATGTTTTGGTTAGTAAAAATTCCTTTTCATTATTAAATAAAATGTTTTGAAAAGTTGTTTGCTAAAGGTTTTGAAAATGGTTGCAAAAATACTTTGAAAAATCTGGACATGTTGTTTGAAGACATGTTGTTTGAAAAAACTTTGCAAAATTATTTTCAAATTTTGTAAATGCTTATCAATATTATTTATCAAATTATTTTTCAAAATAAAGTTTTCAAAATGTTGTGAAAATCTTTTCAAATTATTTTGAGAGTTGTAAACATTATTCATTCAAATAAAATTTTTACAAACAAGTATACAAAACTTGTGAATAATGACCAACCTAACTTCTGTAAATTCTTGAACCTTAATAACAAGAAGTATTCCCATGTAAATATCTGCACATAGTTCTTTTTCTCACTATTTTGTGTTCAAAAATCACTAAAAATTTTCAAAATAAAAAAACCATAAAAATCCACAAAATGTTTTCAAAAACTTGCATAAAAACTTTCAAAACCTTTTCTAAAATTTCCTTAAAAATTTTAAAATTAGAAAATTTCTTTACAATAATATTTTGTGCATTGTGCATAACATTTGCATTTTTTCTGATTAATAATGACAAATGAACATGTATAAATAAAATCCGAAGATTGGAGCTTGGTTGGACCTTAATCTTATTAATCATAGGAACTTTTAGGGAACTGGAATTGAGGCACTTCATGTCTAGTAGCCTTAATTCTTTGAGTACATGAGACTAGATTCAGTGTCGTCATGACTACCTATGTAGAATACTTCGATACACAAGCATGACTCTTGTCGACTATGACCTGACTTGCACACCTACACCTTACACTTTGCTTATCTCAGTTGAAGTGGTAGAGGGCTGGATTTACCAGCATGAGATACAAGCCAATGGAAACATCAGAAGTTAGACATCTATGACCATTGTACCCCAACCCGATCTAGTAGCCATGAGATTTAATTATCAAAGTTATGGGTTGCAATAATGCTTCAAAAGAGGGATAATTTACTGGCTCAAGAGGAAAAAGTCCTTATGTAAATTTCGTTGTAGATTGTATTAATTGAAAAAGCATATTCAAAAACTCAAAAAAGAATAGTCAGTAGAAGTCAAAGAAAAATCAATTCACGTTAGAGCATGTATGCATTCAATAAGCAAGCTTGAGCTTTAGAGTTAAATAAATGAGAGCATGCAACTGTATGACTTGGCAACACTGGTCAAGCATCCTAAGATATTTAGCTACATTGGATACCTTCCATTCTCTTCTCCACCTCTACTTCTTGAGCTGGTTGCACTGGAACTTAGAAGGGAATACCCCGCTTCACGAGGAAAGAGATGTTGGGTAGGGGAATTAGAGTCACCATGTTGGAGAAGACCGACTTTTACTTCTTCAGCTGAAAGGAGCTACACTTCACTGACACTATACATGATAGAATCATAGTCATGGGGGATTACGCATGACATCGACTTGTTCTAACCAGGCTTTTGAGGAGACTTGGGAAGAGTTTTGTGGTTCTAGAAGGCTGCTGTGTTTCAACTTCGGTTCCCGAAAAAGGTTCCGACCAAATTAAGAATCCAAAGGTTTGACTGATCTCCATACTTTGATATTATGAGGACAATTTTAATAGTCAATTTCAATCCAAGTTCTTTCTTTTTCTTTATTTTCTTTTCTTCACTTATAGGAATAAATGTTTGCTAGGGACTAGCAAAGGAACGTATGGGGGAGTGATAAATATGCATTTAATCACCTTTATTCTTTCATTTGGGCTTTAAAACCCTAGCTAAATGCATGTATATATCATTAATTTGTCAAAATAAACACCTGATAATTTATAGAAAATACTATATAAAGTACAATATATTTATTGTATTTAATCCCAAAATAAAAGAATAAAGAAAGAAAAAAAGAAATGAAGTACCATTGATGTTGAGTGACCCTACACCCCGAGACCCAATCATCATGATGACTAGATTGACAAGGAATAAAGTAGGGGGAGATAGGGATGAAGAATTTTACAAAGATACACAAAAAACCCTAATTTTAATTCATCTATAATTGATTTTTCTCACCTATTTTATTTTATTATTTTTACCCATCAAATGATAAAACCTCTACATGAATATTATGGACAAAAATATAAAGAAAAATATAAAATTGATTTCACATAAAAATAATGCATGGTGTGCCCGAGACACACAAAATAAAAAGCTAGAATAAAAACTTCACAGAATTGTATTTTCTCCATACTATATCGAAATGGACCAAAATCACTTTAATTGTATATACCTTTTAATAAGCTATTAATGAATGCGGTTTCATTTAATTTGGAGCTAAAACGCAAAATTTAGGTTTTTGGGCCCATTTGTGCAACAAACCTATATATTTTATTCAATTTATTTATTCTTTGTATTGGTCAAATTATTCTATTTCTATAAAATTGCACATATTCAGAATTAAAATAAATTAAAACAATCAAAATAACATAAAAATAAATCATGTAGTACTTTTGCAGCCCCTGACGCGGAGGGGCCCCTCTCCGAATGTCCCTCTCGGGGAAGAAGAGTAGCGGAGAGAGAGGACATAGATGAAATATACTTATATATACATATAACAAATCTATACATAATTATTTAAGTGTACAAATAAGATCCTAAAAATATAACAAAAATACCTAAACATGTAATTAAATAAATCAAAATTATATATAACATTTGTATAAATTAATAAAATATAAAATCAAAATAAAATACCAAAATAAATGTGTTATACGTATATTTTACATGTAAATATTAGCTCATAATAAAAGGCCTCGTAAAAATAAAAAAATAAAAAAACATATATATAATACTACTTAAAATTAGAAACATTTTTTATTCTATATCCTCAAATTAATTAATTCATTTACAAATTTTTATCAAAAATATAAATAGTTTCTAATTTCCTTTTTTCGGGTTGGTCCACATGGACCAACCAGAGGGTCGCGATTGTTGACCCTGATCAACTGTTCATCCTCCTCCAGCCGACCTGTCTGAACCTCTGACACCCCTTCTTCGTCATTTTCCCTCCATCTTTCATCCATTATTCTCGAGACCACCACCAATCGATAGCTCTATCGACCCTCTCCCTTTCCCATGTTGCAATCCTCATCAACCACTATCGGGCTTCGGACCATCTCTCCCCAAAAGTCATTGGACCCATGTCTATAAATAAGGAGGTCCAGCCTTCTTTCCATTTTTTATCTCTCTTCACTCATCGTAACCCCCTTAGGACCTCCATAGTGTCCCTGGTGACAACAACTAGTACTCTGGCCCTTCGTTGCGAGGATAAGGTGGTAGAGTAGGAGATCCAGGTCCACTGGTCATCTTCTCCGGCGAGCCTTTCCTACTCAAATATCTAGAGCTCGTTGAGCTTCTAGGTAACGTTTCTTCACTCGCATTTCATTCCAGTAGTCTAATCATAGGTTTAATTTTGACTTTTAATCATGCATTTAGCATAATTTTAGAAATAAAAATTCATTGGAGCTTCCAACTCCGACCCTAAATTCTCCGTTCTCATACATTGTTCTGACCTCATTTTGCCTCCATTACCTTCCCCATCGCCTTATCTACAGTACCCCTTTGTTTCTCCTATGAATCCTTCAAGGAATCACATCACCAGACTCCACCTCTGCCGCCTTCGCTAGAGTCCCCATCCCGTCGCCACATTTCTTCTAGAGCTTCAAAAGAGGGTATTTCAGATACCCTCGACCCCCTTAATCTTTTTGGGCAGGTCCACGACAATGAAGATCACCTGGAGCCCCTCCAAAGCTTTGAACATGGGCTCCAGGTCAACCGACTTCCAGTCTCTCCTAAGGATCTCTGGTCCTTGTAGAAGCACCTATCGAACGTGCAATGCTCCAAGAAGCCAAGGAGCTGATCTTTTCGGAGAGAGGAGGTCAGACGTAGGAGATAGAGAGGAACAAAACTCGATGGAGCCTTGTTCTTGAGGAAATATTCGTGAGCCCTCGAGGACTATCAGATGATAGCTTAGACCATGATTTAATCTGGTCGTTGAATTAAAGGGCGAACCATCAACCATAGCAGTCGTCAAGATCGCCACGTGGCCGTGCCTCAACTCTCTGATCATGGGTGTTTAAGGTGTAATTTACACGCACACTCCTCTACCTTTTTGTATTGCATAAATAGCGTTGTAAATAGTAAATGAAGTGTAAATTTAGTGGAACATTTACAGTACAACCCTCACATGTTTTGTATATTGCAAAGGACCCTTGTCAGCTCAGCTCACGTGGCCCCCACGTGAGTTGGGTATTTTATTTTCGTACCCATGTAGGTTTAGATATTGCGAATTAATATATAAAAATCACATTCTTGTTCAAACTTTCTGGTTTTTTTGCATTGTGCTCCCTAGATCTTAATTATATTGCATAAATACCCAAACCAATTTTGTGTATTTATTTTTATGCATTTTATTTTGTATTAAAAATCTTATGTGCTTGGAAAATTATGGGAAAATAAATTAATGTGCTCCAATTTGTGCTTGTCCACACTTTTATTTTATTTCATTACATTTTCTATTTATTAAAAATCAATCACGAGCTATTTATTCCCCATTTGACTTTGAAAATACAAAAAATATAAAACCATAATTAAAAATTCCAAAAAAATCTTAATATTTATTATAGTATTTTATAGCCACAGACGAAAAAATCACAAAAAATATCAAAAGAAACTCAAAAAATAAGCAAACACTTGCTAACCCTAAAAATTTTGCAATTTTTTAAAACCTAAAATATTAGCTTTTGTTCTATATTTTTATATATATTATTATCTACATCTTAAACTTGATTTTGACAAATTTTTAACCTTTTTGCTATTTTTAGGTCTCAAATCAATTCAAACTATTTTAAAAGTCCCTTATTTTGTATTTTTAACTTTAGAAATAACTTAAAATTAGCAAAAATCCAGGAAACTAGAAAACATTACAAAAATATTTAAAAATATAAAAATATTTTATTTTACATTTGGCTATATTTAGCTATATTTATAATTGAAATATCCTATATTATATTATATACCTTTAATATAACTATATAAAATTAATACTATTATTAATTATTAGAAACACCCTAATGTATTTTAAATCCCTTAAAAAATTAAAAGGACTTTTCTCTTAGGTATTTTTTGATTTTTTATATATTTATTATACATATATGTATACTACTTATATTATAAATATATACTTTATATATTACATATTACTTATATATAGTTATACATACCTATAATATATATTAAAAAGAAAAGGAATATAAAAATTATAAATTTGAAAATTTATAATATATATATTTAAAATAAAAAACACAAATAACATTAATTATTTAATTTAGTAGATATTGTACAAATACACATATTTTTTATTGATTATTTATTCATAAATAATATACCTACTACACCGACTTGTGTCCCTGTGTTCGACACTCTACTCTACTTGTCACTATACACACATTTATTGTAGCGTATAATAAATTTTGATCCACACATCCATTATTATATTGTTTGATTTTCATCTTGTGGGTTGATTGTTTCTTGATCCACTGGGCTTCTTGGGATGCCATCACAATGTCTTAGTGGTCTCGCCTTATGTGGCCTACAAGACAATTCCTAGGGTTCCAGAGGGCCAATCACATATGACGAGCTATTATTAAATAACAGGTATTGCAAGTCACTATTTTTGTACAATTAGGATTATGTATCATGGTCATCTTGATAATAGGTCTTTTTCCATACAATTAGGGTTATGTACCATGGCCATCTTGATATCATATAACCGTTGATCCAAATGTTGGATCATAGAGGTTGGCGCAAAGTTGGAAATTTAAAGAATTATATTGATGATTCAACCACATCGTCAAGTGATTATCGAGAAAGGATCTTCATTCTGAGAAGGAGAGGGAAATCCTTTCTCCAAAGGCTGACATTCGACCTACTGGTAAACATGAAATGCCCTTGCTAAAAATGTCGAATTATAGTGATATTCGTTGTTGGAAAGCAAATTCGGATTAATCAAAAAGACCACTTAATTAATGTTTTTTCAATTATATGCAAGGGGTCAAATTTATTTTAATTGGGCAAGCCCAATATCGAACTCATGGAAGCCAGTGTCTCCTTAGGTCAATTTTTAGATAATAAAGATACTAGATTTTCAAGAGAAAATTTTTAGCAAATTTTTTATGTGAATGCAGAATGCCAATTATAAGGTCAAACTAACATATGTTGGAAAATTGAAATTAATGTGAAACTCATCTGAAAAATTCAGAAGACTATATTTCCTTAATTATTTACGTAATGAAGAATCCAGAACATATTTTTTTGTATTTCTCTGATGTAAAATGCATGCATGAAGAATGGACACTTTTTATGAGTTTTTCTGCAATATTTCGTGCAAATGGTATGCAAAAAATTATGAAAATTTAATAGGAGGTTAAAAATGGTGAAATTGACTAATGAATATGCATTCATAATCTTTATTAATTTATTTTAGCTTAAAATCCCTTATAAAATGCCTGCAAATATCAATAAATATACACTTTTACTAACCCCAATTCTTTGTGTAAATATTGTATATTTATCACTATTTCAACCTAAAATAAATAAAGAAAGAAAATAAAGGAAAAATAAAGAAAATAAATACTTTATGTAGTAGATACAGTCTGACTCTTACATGATCGACAAGGAATAAAGTAAGGGGAAATAAGGCCCAAAATACCAAAAATTCAAAAAATCAATTGTTTCTTGTATATGTTAATTATTAGTACACTACTATATATAATACATATTCTTTTCTTTAATTTATTTATAACTAAATTCCTTTTATAAAAAATGATTTCTTCTTGAAAATTGTGCATAAAAATCTTTTGTAAAAAAATAAAAATAATTACAAGAAAAATCATTCTATATTATGTACACTCTGAAGAAGCCACAAAGCTCAACTTGCAAGATCAATATCTTCTCCACCAAAATACCAAATTCATCAAATTCACTTACATTGTACTCCAATCTAAACAATCTTTAAAATGTAAGTGGTTTCATAAAAATCAGAGCTAAGGTGTGAAATGTGTCTAATTAGGGAACTGTTGTATATAATATCTATGTATACTATGTACATTATTCATATATTTATTTTCTAGTACATATTTGTAAATATTGTATTTTAAATTAATTTTAAATATTGTATTGACTTATATAAAATTAAAAAATACAAAAATACAAAATACAAAAACTAATAATAGTGTTCATAGAATTCCCTTTTTCTTTTCAAAGATTTTTCATTGAATTGAATAGCCCTCGAGATATTTCTAGCCTCCCTGAGTTTGATCTTATACTCTATACTTAGTAAATAAATAGCACTCACATTTTTTATGCTTACATTATTTTTTACTGTTTGTTGGTTTGATCTAGTGTACAAAATACACATAATTATTATTTGATGCTTCTTTGGGTTGTAGCGACTACAATTTAATTGTGTATAATACCGTTAAATAAAAACCCGATTTTCAGCATTCAAGAATAACCTAATGTGATTTTTTGGAATTTTTCTGATGTAAAATAGATTTTATATGAATTAAACAAATAGACCGTATCATTTATAGTTAATTAATTTAATTAATATAACTCCTAATTTATTTCCAAAATTAAAATTATCCTAAATATATCTAACTAAGATCTATCTAGGAAAAATTATCGCTGCAAAAAATATTGAGTTTTTAGGCCAATAAAAATTAATTACCAAAATCACAACTTAATTTATTCTAATAAAAATATGTATTCCAATGACTTGATTTTCGGTCACATATTAGAACATAATTGATTATATAAAATATGATTTTTTAAGAATTTTGGTGCAATGTTGATTTATTATGAATTTCCAACACAAACAAGGGCAAAATATGGCTATTTTTACTATAATAAATGTCATAAATCAAACAATTCTCATAAAATTACATTACTTATCAATAATAATAAAGAATTAAATGTTCTACAATGTGCAATTTTCGAAATTAAAATATGATGATACTTGATGTTTTAATTAAAGTGTAAAGACAGGGGCCTATGTGTAATATATAATAAGATGAAATAAATAAATAATTTGTTGACGAGGACTATAGTGGAATTATCCATAACAGGGAGGGTTTTTGTGCAAAATCCTTCATGAGCATCTGTGATGCAGGTGCCTCAGGATGGTGGGGATGCTTGTACAATTTTGAAGACTGTAAGGGCTTGGGTGTAATTTGCCCTACACCTATGTGTGAGACATGTGCGAGCATGAGGCTCGGAGGTGGGGGGCTTCGGGGGCAAACTTCAAATTTTACAAAAATATCATTCAATCGCATGTGTCGTGCACGTGCGAAATATCGTTTAATCACATATGCCGTGCACGTACGTGGCTGAAGCGGTCGGGCGACTGCGATCTTGGTCGAGGATTCTACATGGAGTGTTCTTCCCCAATCTCTTGAATCAACATTGGTGATGTTCTTCATCATTCGATCTGTGGAGCTTCAAATGGCGATGTCCAATGATGGTTCTCTTCATGTAGAAGCTCTGATCTCATTGAGGTGGTGTTGTACTCTGATCAGAAGCTGATCTCCCAAAGGTTGTGTGATTTAGTCTCCATATTATTAATCCAAGGTTGCGAGGTCAGCTCCATATAAATGTATTCGAGCTCAGATTGCTGCTTCTTAAATGCTTACGATGCCTTTAGAATGATTGATCAATGTTAAAGGATTGGCTCCAGGTTATGTGATTCTCGGAAATGACCCTTATTCTCAGAGGCTTCTGCTGGTAGATCGTGCTCGATCTCAACTCGATTAATTGCTTTGATCACTCTAGGTGTGACGTGGCTGCTGCTGTAAGTGCTCGATGAAGATCCTATATATTGTACTCGACTCGAGGACAGAGCCTCGATCCAGAAAATGAATAGAGCGATGAACAAAGGGAGCTACTGACGATAGAAAATCTGCTCCAAGCTTGTCAAACCGAGAATCCAAGGAAGAGAGTTGTACTTTCAAGAAAAGATGGGTCCACAGTCATCGACGTGTCCTCTCCCAAGAATCACATATTCAAACAATAATCAACCCACAAAATAAGAATCAAGCAATGCGAAGAAGATATGTGTATCAAAATTTATTATATCCTACGATGAATGTGTATAGTGGACAAGCCTGTAGGGTTGGAACACAGGAAGCACGTGATGTAGCAGGAATTATTTAAGAAAATAAATAAGCAAGTGTATATAGAAGTGCGCACAAAATCAACTAAAGTGTTTGCGGGTTTTTAATTAAATAAAATAATTCTTTTATTAATTAATATATAATTATTTATTCTTATTTTACTTTTTAGTTTCTTTTTAGTTTAATAATATCAAAATAATATATATACATGAGAGTATATGTATATATAGATATTTAAGTTTAATATATAAGATAAGTAATATAATAGAATATATATGCAAAAATCAGAAAATAACAAAAAAGAACAATCCTTTTTTATTTTAAGGCTTTCAAATATATTTATAATATATAATACTATATAGGTATATATAATCTATATAAGGTATAATATTTATAAATGTAGATAAAAATATTCAAAAACAACAAATAAAATTGTTTCATATTTTCAAATATTTTTATTGAGTTTAAGGGGATTTTTTCAAAAAAAATATTATTTTTAAAATCAGAAATCAAGCAAAACAGGGGTTGTTTTAAATAGGCCGAATTGATTTGAGATTTAAAAATATGAAAGGGGCACTAAATTTCTTAAAATTAATTTAATATATAGATATTAAAATATATGGAATAGAAACTAATATTTTTGCAATATTTTGGAATATTTTATTGTTTTTTAGGGTTAACAAGGTTTGCTAATTTTAAGAGTTTCTTTTGAGAATTTTTGTGATTTTTGGTCTGGATGTGTAAAATAGGCTAATACACAATAATTATTTTTTGGAATTTTTCAAAAAAGGTTTTATATTTTTTTGTAGTTTTTAAGTCAAATAGGGAATAAAATAGCACTTTTTTATTTTTAACAAATAATAAATGCATGCAAAATTGCAAAGAAAAATAATAACATGAACAACAGGCAATCATGTACATACATCTATTTTTTGAGATTTTTTGGGAGCACATGAGCTATTTTTAATAAAAGTAATGCATAATTAAAATTAAATAAAGCTAGAGGGGTATTTTTCTAATTAAATAAACTTAGGCGCTCACATGAAAAATAACCAGAAAGTTTGAACTTCAACTTGATTTTAATAGACCAAATATTAAATACAATAACATGGGGGGTTACGCCTGCAAAATTTCACCTCACGTAGGGGTCCACGTGAGCTGAACTGATATTGGACTTAAATGCAATATTAAAGCATACCATGGGCGTACAAGCAAAAAGTCCAAAAAAGTTTTGAACTAATTTAAATAATTACAGGACTACTTATAAAATACACAAAAGGTTGGGCGTTTACTTGCTATTTTCACCACTTAAACCAGCTGGATCGGGCCATCGTCTTTGCGCAACATGTTTGATCCAAGGGCTCTCTAAAGGCACTGTTTTGAATAGATTCAACGGACCCATTAGCTCTGGGTCCTGTTCATGATCGAACGATGAAGCAGGAGTCTGGAAGAACTCTCGATGAAAAGGTTTCCAACGACTTTCGATTTGACTTCTCTCTGTGTTTCGACAATCTCCTCTTGATCCATCAAGTGATCTAGCTTCCTAAGTCTCCTTCGCATGTAGTGAGGGGATCCGATGAAGGCGAGGGAGCTCCGAGTGCTCAGATAATGTCTGATGACCTGGAGCTGCTCTAGGTGTCCAATACAGTTCTATATTCATCTTTGAGTCCCTTTTCTTGCATCAAAAGCTTACTTGGTTCAAGGGTTAACTCCTCGATCGAAGGGGTAAGCAAAAAGAGGAATTTGGTGATGTGAAGGTGGAGCTTCGACGAGCTGTGGTGTAGGGATCTTCAACTCCCATATCCACTATGGATCTGGGGTGGATAAGATGGGAAGTCGATGAAGAACGCGATGATGAATCTCCATTTCATCACCGTTTTTATATCATTTTGGCCTTAAAAACCATAGCAAATGCATGTAAATAACATTATTTTGTACAAATTAACATTCATTATGTGTTCCATTTATTGTATATAAAATACTGTTTTAATGCCAAAATTATGGAATAAAGAAAAGAACAGAAAAAATGCCAATGGTATTTTATGACCCTAAACCCCGAGACCCTTGCATCTTGACGACTAGGTCGACAAAGAATAAAGTAGGGGGAGATAAGGGTCAAATATTCATTAAAATCCCATTCTTTTATTCATCAATAGTGCACTTTTAGGACCTATTTTATTTTCTATTATTTATACCTCAAATAGAGAAACTTTTTACATAAATATTGTAGATAAAAATATAATACAAAATTGATTTCATATAAAATTAATATACACTATACTTTTTATACTCTAAATAAAAAGCCAAAACCCAAACTTCCCAGATCAATATCTCCTCAATAAAAAAACTCAAAATGTATTAAAATCACCTTTTAATTATATATAACTTTTAATAATCTATTTAATGAAAGTTTCATTTAATTTGGAGTTAATGTGCAAAAGTAAGATTTTGGATCCCTATTGTATAGTATACTTGAATAAAATATGTAATTATTCCTTATTACTATTTAATATATTTTTATAATTTTGTAAATATTATTTATAATATATGTACATATTTAGAATAGACTACAACCATAAATAAAATACAAAAATAAAATAATATACAAAAAACATTGATTGAATACATATACTTATACCTATTTTTTATATTCTTATATTTATTTAAGTGTAAATATTATATCATAAAAAATATAATAAAAATATATTTATCAATATAATAATAAGTTATAAATAAATAAATTAAGAAAATGAAATAATAAAAAAATACAAAATACAAAATAAAATACTCATAACATATATAAATATATGTATAAATGAAATGCTAAAATGTAACTTGTAATAAATAAAGTCATAAAAATAATTAAAAAACATAATAAAATACTACATAAAATAATAAACATTTTTTATGTTTAAACCAATAATAACAAAACCATTTACTAAGTTATTTTATTTAATTTTGATTTTTATTTGGTTTTGTCTTTTTACGAATTACGTGACCCAATCAGACCACGCAATCCGTTGACTTGGGTCAACTATCTGACCTTGGCCTTAGACGTGTCAGACTAGCCTTTGACCCCTCGCTTCTCGAATTTTTCCCTCGTGATCCATTGCTCGAGTCCTGACGACTCCTTCTTGATTATTATTCACTATTCATCCACCGTCCCCATCAACACCTCACCTTGAGTTTAGCTCCATCGATTCACCCTAGATATTGCCTCGAAGACTCCCCATCATCAACATGTACATAACCCTCGTGATCACCATTTTTCAAGCTTAGTTTCCCTTTAGCACCGTTTCTTTCCCTCAGATCACGCCCGTGGTCTTGAGCCTGGTGATAGCAAGCTTGGGCAGATGCTCTTACAGCGAGAAGGGCGGTGCGGTGGTGGTTCCCGCTATCTCCGGCCACCTTTTCCTTCGAGGTATCACCTTTTAGCTCCAGCTGGTGGATCTCTTTCTTTCTTTGCTTTTTAGTTAGATGTATCTCTTAGGTTTGTTTTTAGCATTTTATTTCATTATTTGATTACTATTTTAGCCTAGATTAGGACTTAAGCCCTCATTGGAGCTATAGAGGTCCAACAACCTCTGTCTTACCGTGAACCACCTGTTTCGACCACCTCCATCCACATCATTTCCTTCCCCATCACTTCTTGACCGTGTTCCACTACCCAGCCACATAGATCAACTCTTGATCTAGCGAACCGAGGTCCATCCACCGCCTCCTCGTCGGACCTCGCCACCATGTCCCATCTCCGCCCATCTCCACCCAATAAAGGGTCAAGGAGATTCATTTTCGTCCCTCCATGCTAACCATGAAGGAATAGAGCTACAAGAGCCCCATCTAGGGCATATTCATGTCAAAAGATTAGGTTCCAGGTCACAACCCTCCATTGTACCTCTGGGCCTCCACTAGTGAGGTATGGATCTCCTTGAACCCTACAATAGCTGAGGATTCCTTCCAGGAGCATGATGAGCCCTTTTGTAGGAAGTGAGACAGTCTGAAGCACGAGTGAAGCCGAATCGAATCTCACACAGGGAGTGTTCTTCATCTGTTCTTCCAGAACCTCTCCACGCCGTTGGATGAAGAACCCTCCTCAGTTTTGATCGCAACCATTGGATAGCCCCCCTCCAGCACCGTCAAATCAGGGGGTTGGTCTAACTACTATCGTCAGCGATCGAACCGGTATCAGCCTTTGGCGTAGCGACACGTGGCAAGTGGGAGCATCTGAACCATTCGCCAGCGCGCACGTTTAGGATATTTTGCAATTTAGTACCCTACTTTTATTTCTTTTATTTTTAGTCCTGTAAACTATTTTAAATGCGTTATATTTTTGAAAACTTTGCACCAGAACCCCTGAGCTTTATTGAATTTACATATTGGTCCATGACAGGTAACCTCATGTGCCATCCCACATGAGGTGGCCATTTTTCAGCAACACCCTCACAGGTATTTGTATTTTGTTTTGGTCTAAGAACTTTTTGTATTAGTTATATCATTTTGGGTAAATTGTTTTTTATTCATTGTTGATATTCTTATTTCCAATTATATTCCTACAAGTTCATTAATTTTTGTGCATGTTTTGTATTTATTAAGAATATCATCTGTACTCCAAAATATCTCAAAAAATAGGGTTAAGTGCCTTCTTGTTTGTAAATTCACTATATATTTTTGCATTTTAATTTTAATGTTTTTATTATTTATTAAAAATCAAAAGATTGCATTTTTATTCTTGTTTGACTTAAAAATTAACAAAGAAATTAAAATGTAATGAAAATTCCCCAAAAAAATTATTTTATTTGATATTGTATTTCCTAACTCCAAACCAAAATTCCTTAAAAATAGAAAAAGAACATGGGAAAAAATTAAAAAGCTCCAAATTCCTGTAAAGAAGGTAAAAAAATCCCCCAAAATCCCAAAAATATTTCTTTTTGTCTCTGAATTTTCTTTATATTATTATCTTTCTAATAAAATTGATTTAACGATTTTTTTTACCATTTTGCTATTTTTTATCTTCAAATCAATTTGCCCTATTTATTTAATCCCTATTTGGGATCTTTTTAACTTTAAAAATATATAAAAAAGCAAAAAATTCCCCCAAAATCAAAAAATAATAAAAAATAATAAAAATCCAAAAAATTTTATTTGTTGTATTTTGATTATTTTTCGTAGTATTTATAATTATATTACCTTACATTGTATATATTGGCTTATATTCCTATATTATATATCTAAAATAAAATATAAGGTAAAAATCAGAAAACACAAAAAGAAAATACAAATTTTAAAATTTAAAATAAAAAATATATAAAAACTAATTTCCAAAAAATATAAATTTAAAACCCACACGAAAATACTCAAACAAGAAGAACATAAATTTTTGATTCATTGTCCCCGATCTATCTAGTTTGCTTCAAGTGTTCGATACTCTACACATACTTGTATCTATACTCATCATTTGTAGATTTATAATAAATTTTAACTCCACAATTATTTTTGATTTTAATGCTATATCTATTATGGGATAATTGTTGAAATACTTAGGGTTTTGTGAATGGCCGCTTCAACGGCAATGTAGCTCTCGCCTTGTGTGGAGTACATTAGACCCTCGCAAAGCCCTAGTTTTCAAATGGAACCATTGTCAGGGAGCAACGACGCATAGATTGGATTCCTTTGTTTATGCCTTCTTGTCTATATTTTCACTTTATTTATTTTCCATTTTTATTTGATATTATTTTTGAACTATCTAACCTTCTTCTTGTTTAAACTGTGTTGTGAGGAACGTGGATCGAAGGAGGATCTCCTAGGAGTGTTTATGCTCTTACGTGAAGCCGACTCAATTTTCTAACCTAGCAGTAGAAGAGAACTTGGAGGGTTTTTGAAGACAGAGCCCTTTTATTTTTTTGGTTCATGTTTTTATTTATTTTCAAATTCAAAGTGAGAGGGAGACACATATTATTGTAATAACTCAGACTCTCCAAGACTCTTCACACTTCTAAAGGTCCATTGCCCGAGCGATTGTTTGCTTGGGGGCCTCATTGTTTTTGTCGTGTTTTCATCATTTTTATTTTTCTATGTTTTTCTCTCTTATTTTTACTTGTTTTGTGTGATTGAGCCCTAGCTTAGGATTTACTTGTCGATAGACTAAGGTCCAAAGCCCTAAATATTTGCATGCACATATAGATTACTTTTGGACTTAGTTAAATTGTAATTGATGACTATTTAGATTTGAGACCACATGCCGAGAGAGGTCGCATACAATGCTTGCTAGTCCCGATGTGGTGGGCACTGAGTGGCATCGAAGACCAGACTTTTGATCTCATATCTAGGTAGTTCGCATATGGTACTTCACGTTAATAACAATTACTACTCTAGGGTGATTTCATTGGATTGCATTTGCACATAAATAGGTTTCAATTCTACTTAGCATCCTTGTATGAAGAAAGCTGGAGGCAAGGTGAGCATTTCTACTTAGCATCCATCATTGATTTCACTTGCATTGCTTTTTCGCCTCTCTCCCACTTATTTTGACCACATAGGATCTAAAGGAGTTGACTCCTCGTTAGGTTCGTGGATTTCTATTAAAAATACAAAAAAGTAATAACAAATAAAATTGGGACTTCTAAGTTTACTCGGCCCTAAAATTCAAAAAGAAAAATATCCTTGTCTTGGGGAGAGTAACCCCCTCATTGTTTGTGCATTTTATTCATACATACACACCAAGGATTAGTTCCCAAATACTAGGCCTTCCTATGTGATTGTACACCTTTGTAATTGTCACCTACCTCTAAAACTGAAAAGATAAAAAGACTGAACCTTCACGGTCATCACTGTGTTGAGTACGTGAATTGAGGGGTTTTATTTTGTGTATATTTGTTTGTGTTTGTGCATACTCGATCTTCTCTTCACATTTGCACCTTTTCCTTGCATATCTTGACTTGACCCTCGTACTCTCCCGATCACCTTCTTTTGTTTTGGAGATGGCAGACTGGACCAATTTTTATCCGAACTTTGCGGATCCCTCATACCCTACAGCCGGTCCACCTCGATTTTATCAGGAGGACTTTGCTCCTGATTTTTTTTCTTTTTGTGCATATCCGCCTCAACCATAGCTTTAGGCCTTGTAATTTTACCCACCACCACCCTCAAATTTTTCTCTACCTCACCCACCCGAGACCAAGCTGTTGGAGTCATCTTTCATGGAGTCCACTCTTGAGCACTTGATCCAGATGATGGAGTAGATGAAGCAGAGGATTGATGACCTCACTAGTACAAATAATAGCCACAACGTTGCTTCACAATTTAATGATATGGGTTCATTCGAGGATGCATACGAGAGCTTGCAATAACCCAAATTACAAAAAAATGAGAAAAAATAAAATACAAAAATAATTCGGAGGACAGATAGCCGAGTCATTTTATGAGGAAAGGGCACACCTGCTAGATCCTTTGATCACACACACACTCACACCAGCTCCCACCTTTGACCGCAAGGATGACACTGTACAGACTACTCATAGTCATCCTTGTGTAGATGATGATTCTGATCTTCTTCTGCGTATGGAGGAGATCCAAAATTTTAAAAAAATATTAATTGAACCTGAAGTATTGAAAGTTATTCATGAGATCATTAAAGCCCAACTTCGCCAGGCCATGACCTGATTATCTGCTCCTAAACCCAAGAAGAGAAAGTGAAGTAGCAGGTTTGATCCTCTGATGACGCGTGTTTTCAACTCGGGATAAGGAATATCTAGGGTTATTGCGACCCGAATCGCAAGGTGCAGTCAATCAAGAAAATCAGACCACCAACTAAGGAAATAAAGCAATAAAAATGTGGCAAGTGGTCTTGCTAGTTTATTTTACCTGGTATAGCTACCAGGGTCGATCACAAGGAGCAAGAGATGGAAAACCTACGAAGTAGTCGGGAAACCAAGAAAAGGAAAAAAATTGGTGGTTTTTAATTTTTCAAATTTTTTATGATTTTTATAATAAGAAAAAGATTAAAGAAAATCCAAAAAGCGACAATCTAACAATTATTTAAAGCCCAAAAATGTTCAAAAATTCAAAACAAAAATATTTTTGTGTTTTTTAAAATTTAAAGTGTTTTTTGTGAATTTTTTAATTAATTTTCTAAAAATCAAAGAAAGTCAAGAACAAGAAACAATGTACAATTGGAATCTAAAGGCAAATTAAAATTAATTAAATTGCCTATAAAATTCTGGAAGTATTTTTATATGAAACTACAAAATAAAATCTTCTTATAGAAGAAGAAAACACATTTTTATTTTTAAAAGTTTTTTACTCTTTTTCAATTTTTATGGGTTTTATAAATGAGAATGGAATAAAAAATGTCCAGGAACTAAAACAACACAAAACAAGTAAACAATAATTTTTTTTGAATTTTTTAAGATGTTTTTAATATTTTTAGTGGATTTTCTAAAACAAACATGGATGATTTTAAGGTTTTTGAATTTTAGAAAATAATAAACAAAAACAAAACACAATCCAAAAATCACCAAATTTCCTATACAGTAGCAGGGGCCATGTGTCAAAATTTCATGATTTTTGGAGCAAAATGCTTTTTATTTAATTTAAAACAAAACTCACAATTCACAAAGATCAAAATGTAATTAAAATAAGTCCTAGGACCAAATAATAACACGCAAAAAAAGATTAAGGTACGATCTGGAATTTTCCCACTAAATATCCGCACATGTCACAAATCAGCACTCATAGGGGCATATTTGCAAATATTGAAAATAAACATTCAATCCATAACAGAAGATAAGTTCGGGGTACACAATGCAAATAGCCCAAATAAACACGTGATGAAGCACATGGGTCCACACGGGCAGGACTAAAGTGTAAATACGAGAAACTACAGGGACCGGAATGCAAAATGTTTCAACTGTGATTTTATTTTACAGACTAAAATATAAACGAAATTAAATGCATGGTAGAATGAGCAATATGCCCATGGAGGCATGTGACGATGCGCGTGACGAGGACGCGTGGCAGCCGCTGATGAGGCACGATCGTGCGGCTCTGGTGCGTCAGGTGTCAGTTCTAACGTCTTTCAGATGTTGGCTAGGTAGCTGGTACGGGGCCGTTAGATCTGACATCTAACGACCTGACACCTCCAGGTGATGGATGGCTGAGATGACTTCTGGGAGGTGGACTCGATCGAACGGCGGAGAGGGCCTATGGAACAACAAAATCGGGGCGAACTTCGTCGGAGCACCAGGGGTGATCGGTAACTCCGATGAAGGATTTGAATGCACCAATAGGATCGTGGGGCCCTTGTGCATCGATTGGCCGGCAATGATGGAGTGGTTGACGGTCAGATGAACGTGGCGACAGCTGGGACCTAGAAGCACTCCGGTGAGGGTGGTAGAGGACGATCTGGATGGTCTTCACACGCGTCAAGGCCTGCATAAGAAAGCTCTAACTCGAAGTGATACTCCGGTTGGAGTTATTGGGCCTGAACCATAGAGAAGCGACGGTGGATGGGTGGTGGGTCTCTAACAAAGGTGATAGAAGAGATTGATTTCCTAATCTCAACGATCCGAGTAAATATCAGGGTGATCACGCTGCGTGGGAAGATGGAGGGTGAGCGGGTAGGCCAATCCGAATGGGTGAATGAGAGTAACGGGGCTCCGACCGGCTGGTCGAAGCGACGACGACGAGCAGATGAAAGATAAATCAAACGACGGAGCTACTAGGAATGATGGAATGGATACCTGAAGGTCTTAAGATGATCCTTTGCTCCAGGGGAGTTGGACGGCGGGGTCATTGCCTCGACTACACTACGACTGGTGAAGGAGGCACCTCGCGGTGGTGCTCTGACCACGATGGCTGAGCGTCAGCTATACAGCACCTTGTCGAGCGTTAAGAGTGGACTCCGGCTGTTGTCACCAAGGCGAAGGTGTCTAGGGTATCAGAAAGGGGTGCGGTGCAAGCTGGTGAGCTGGGGAGGCGATGGAAGTATTTATAGAACATCCCAGGTGGCCGGAAGAAATGGGCTAGGGCACACAATCCGAGAAGGATCTGCGCTTCCCTAGGGATCCGCATGGATCTTGGATCCATGGGGAAGGTGCGGACAGAAATTCGGGGCATGAGGATGCAGGACCCGATTGGGGTAATTGGGAGAAGAAGGTCCGACAGGTAAGTTGGGTCGCGTCAAGCCCTGAAAGAGGGGGTTGACCCGAGTCAACGATCTGTCGTGGACCAATCAGAAATTAGTATTTACAAAAATATTTTTAAATTCAATTAAAAATAGTAAATGATTTTAAATTTAAAAGTGTATAAAACGAAAAATATTTTTTATTTTACAAACTATTTTTCTATGATTTTTATTTATTTATATGAAAATCAATTTATGGTATATACAGTATAATGTATTATATACAGGTATAAAATACCTATGTATTTTGTACAAATATTTTTTATTTATTAATTTTACAAAAATACCCCAATTTTATATTTTATTTATTTACAACGTAGTATTTGGAGTATAAAATAATTTTTGTGTTATTTTTATTATTTATTTACAAGTATAAAATAAATAGGGCAAGATACATATATACATGTGTTATATACAAGGTGAGAGAGAAAGAGTTTTATTCTAGTTTTATTTTTATTTTATTTTATTAATTTCTGTCTTATTTTGAGAAATATATAAAAGGAGATAAAAATACCTTTTTATTTTGATTTTTGTAAAAAAATAAATTATACACATAGGGTACATATATGTACAAGGTAGAGTGGCCCTATCTCTCTCTACTTATTTTATTTGGTGATCAGGCCAATGCTTAGCCCTCTCTTGGGTTTAGGTCACTCAATATTTATTCTAAATATTTCCTTCTTTTTCTTTTATTCTTTATTATTTTATTTTTGCACAAGTACATGCTAATTATGATATATAAACACATGCATGCTTATTGCTAAATTATTGTATTTACAACTATTTACATGATGCTTTGCCAAAACAATTAGCTAAAATAAAAGAATAATAAGTGATGACTGAGGCTTCATCACCCCCTATACTTTACTTTTGCTATTCCCTTAGCAAACACTTATCTGGAAAAGAAGTGAAAAGAGAAAGGAACAGAAAAAGAAGGAGAATCAAGGTTGATTATTAAACTTGCCTTCATTAAATTGAAGTATGAAGCTCAATCAGACCTTTGGATGACCATAAGGAGTTTTTCCTCTTGAGCCAGTAGACTATCACTCTTTTAAAGCATTATTGCAACCCACAACTCCTATCTTTAGACCTCAATGCCGCCAGACCAAGTTGAGACGCACTTCCTTCACTAAAAGAAGTCGAGAGGTTCCGCCTAGAAGTACTACTCTCGTATGCTACCCCAAGCCAAAGAAGACTGTCTCCTCACCACCTCATCCGTAGAGAGCTATGTGTAAGGTGCTGGTGCAAGTAAAGCCATTGTCTGTGAGAGTCATGTGCGCATTGTTAAGTGTTCTACTTAGGTTCATCAAGATGACGTATGATCATAGCCTAGTGGACTAAAAAAATTAAGTCTCAAATGGACCTGAAAAGTCTTAACCCTAAGCCCTATAAGGTTCCTCTTAGAATTAGGTGGATTAAGGTCTTCCAAGCTCTATTTTCCAATTTAATTCCAGGCTAATTTAAATGACAACTTTAATCCAAAAAAACTGTACATAATATATACAAAAATCTTTTTATGCAACTTTTGAAAATGGTGCAAAATTTTTGAAAAATGTTTGAATGGATAAATGCATGGATGCAAAAGTTTTGCAAAATATTTATACACATTTACATAAGGGTTTTTGCAAACTTTTTATTTTCAAACATTTTACAAAAATTTTGTACTATATACATAATTTTTATATCATAATATTTACACAACTTTTTACACAAAACATTTTTACAAATATTTGTACAAAAATAGTTTTATAAAGAGCTATGTATGTGCAAGAAAGAATTTTATCTACAAGAAATTTTTTTAAATTTTTATGGTTTTTAGGATAAAGGGTTTTAGCCATTTTATTTCTTAACACACTCACACAAAGTACGAGTTATGGCTAAAGTATATATTTCATACTTAGCTCGAACGATGTCCTCAGAGTGGAAAGAGCGATGAAGAATACATAACTCGTGCTTAGTATAGGGAAATGAAAAGGAATGGTATACTACAACGACAAATCAAAGAATAGAATGGAAAAGAATCTTGGTGTTTCCCCCTATACTTACGATCAAGTAATCCCAAGTATAGCAGACTGTACATAAAGGAAAATTCGAGTGGGAGAATGTACAGTGTCTATCTCCCCTATACTTAGGGTAAAATATCCCTAAGTATAGGCAACAAATTAGAGGTAGAAAGAATCAAAAGAGAAATCAAAAGTCTGACACCCCCCATACTTAGGGTAAAGTACACCTTATGTATAACATAATCAAAGATGCAAATGGTGTGTTGGACTGAAGAATGGTATGATATGGACATCTGTATCTATACAAGGCAGAAGACATTGATAATTAGGCATGAGATGAAATAGATGTGAGTCAAGGACTACATCTCATGCAAAATGAATCGGGGCGACGTCAGCGACCAATGGCTCATGATCTAGATATGGTTTGAGCCGATGTCCGTTAACACGAAAGATAGAAACAGATGGCATTTCAGATATGTCAATGCTTCCATTGTCATGTACCTTTCAGACCAGGTATGGTCACTTCCACTTGCTCTGCAACTTCCCTGGAAATAATCTAAACCTAGCATCGAACAACCATATTCTATGATCTGGCTCAAACTGCTTGTGGATGATATGATAATCATGCCACTCCTTCACTCTCTCCTTGTATTGTAGGCTACTCGAAAAGGCTGCATCTCTAAGCTCCTCCAGGGCTGCCAATTCTGCCCTCCTCTGGTCTCCTACACTCACTAGATCCAAAAGTATGTGTGTGACAACCCAAAGTGACTTATGCCGAATCTCAACAAGTAAATGGCAATGCTTGCCATAAATGAGGCAAAAGGGAGAAGTACCCAAAGGAGTCTTGAAGGAAGTCCGATACGCCCACAAGACCGAGTCCAAAAGTTGTGACCAATCCTTTCGGTTAGGGCGGACTACTTTCTGCAATATAGTCTTGATCTCCCTATTCGACACTTCAGCAAGACCATTGGTCTGAGGATGATATGGAGTGGCTACTCGATGGTCTATGCCGAACTCGCTAGCAAGGGCCTTTACCTTGTCGTTGACGAAATGAGACCCCTGGTATATATCAACACTCTAGGAACCTCGAAACCGTGAAATGATATTCTTCCTCAAAAATCTGCATACAGTCCTAGCATCTACGGTTTGGGCGGGGATGGCCTCAACCCAACGACTAACATAATCAATGACCAATAGAATGTACTCAAATCCCTGACTCTTAGGGAATGGACCCATGAAATTGATGCCCCATGCGTCAAAAACCTCACAGAAGTGAATGAGCTGCATTAGCATCATATCACGCTATCCACAAGTGCCCATCCTCTGACAGTCAGTACACCTCTTCACGAATTCATCAGAATCCTTGAAGAGGGTAGGCCACCATAGGCCGGATTGGAGCACTTTTTGTGTCGTTTTCCTCCCAAAGTGATATCCTCCTGCCTCAAGCTTATGGAAGTAAGTGAGGACGTTGTGGTGCTCCTCCTGAGGAATGCACTGACGCCATACACTATCTCCTCCTTCATGATAAGACGGGATCCTCCCAATGGTAGAACTTGTCCTTCGGGAGGAAGGTCTCAAGTCGTTGCCTAGGCCAACCTTGTGGAACTTTCTTGGAAACAAGATAGTTCACAATGTTAGCGTACCACGGGAGCGAGGTGATAGTAAGGATCATCTCATCTGGGAAGGTTTCAGATATGGGATCAGACTGCTCAGATTCCGCAAGATGATCTAATCGGGAGAGATGATCCGTCACCACATTCTTGACTCCAGGCTTATCCTTAATCTCAATATCAAACTCCTGGAGTAGAAGGATCCATCAAGTCAGTCTCCCTTTGGCATCCTTCTTTGCCATGAGGTACCTGATGGTGGTATGATCTGTGAAGATAGTCACCTTTGATCCAATGATGTAAGATCTGAACTTATCTAGGGCAATGACTACGGCTAGCATCTCCTTCTCTGTGATAGTGTAGTTCTGTTGTGCGTCATCCAATGTACGACTAGTGTAGTGAATGGCAAATGGTACTCCATCCCTCCTCTGTCCCAACACGACCCCTACGGTAAAATCGAAGGCATCCGTCATGATCTCGAATGGGAGAGACCAATCAGGAGGCCAAAGGACAGGAGCCTCAACAACCAGACTCTTGAGAGTCTCAAATGACGTAAGACACTTATCATTCACAATGAACTCGGTGTCTTTGGTCAGCAAATCAGTCAACGTTCGAGCAATCCTGCTAAAATCATGAATGAAGCATCGGTAGAAACCGACGTGCCCCGGAAAAGACCGTAATTGTCGCAAGTTGGACGGTGGACTGAGTTTTCTAATGATATCCACCTTGGCCAGATCAACCTTCATGCCCCTGTTGGAGATGATATGACCAAGCACCGTCCCTCGAGTCACCATGAAGTGACTCTTCTCCCAGGATAATACAAGATGGACCTCGATGCATCGCTGAAGGACGCGGTCTAGGTAGTCAAGACAAGCATCAAACCCATCGCCATAGACTGAAAAGTCATACATGAAGACCTCTAAGCACTCACCCACCATGTCTAAAATGATGGACAACATGCACCTTTAGAATGTCGCCGGGGCATTACATAGATTAAAGAGCATCCGTCTGAAAGCATATGTCCCAAAGGGATAGGTGAATGTGGTCTTGTCCTGGTCTTCGGGCGCAATGGCCACCTAGTTATAACCAGAGTACCCATCAAGAAAGCAGTAGTGACTCTTCCCAGCTAGCCTCTCTATAATCTGATCAATAAAAGGTAGCGAGAAATGATCCTTCTTGGTGGCCTAGTTCAATCGTCTATAGTCCACACAAACCCTCCAAGAAGTGGGTACCCGGGTAGCCATCTCCTCTCCAGACTCACTCACAACTGTAGTGACGATTGTCTTCTTGGGCACCACAAGTAATGGACTAACCCACTTGGAGCCGGAGATGGGATAGATAAAATCGGTGCTCCACCATTTCGAGATTTCCTTCATGACAACCTCTCGAAGATTCGAGCTCAGCCACCGCTGGAACTCACGCGATGGCTTGGTGTCCTCTTCTAGATAGATATGGTGGGAGCACAACGCCAGACTTATCCCGTGGAGATCAGCTACACTCCATCCTATCACCTTGCGGTTCTTTTCAAGAACCTCTATCAAATGCGATTCTTGCTCTCTAATCAAATCTGCTGAGATAATGACTGGGTGCATCTCATGTTCGTCCCCAAGGAACCTATACTTCAGCGACTGCGGCAAGGGCTTCAGCTCTGGGCAATTGGGAGCTGGCGGATTTGGCCTCTGAAAGGTCTGAGTGAAAGCAACCAACTGCATGGTAGAACTCTTGTTGATCATGAAAATTCGGTGAAGACTGCTCTACTAGTGTGTTTGTACTGAATAGGATCAATCTCCACCCTAGCTGCTGGCTCTATAGGAATCAGACATGGAATCAACTCATCAAATTCTGCCCAATCAATATCTAACTCCGAGGGATCTGAATCTAAATCAAGAGAAATATCAATTGCCTCGCTATCCTGAATGCAATCTATAGCATCGAATGTGTCCTCTGCCAAGAATGCGCTATCCAAGCTCTCCTCTGTTGGAATCTAGAAATCAACGGGATCTGAGGGTGAGAGGATGGCTCGTGAAATGGGATCTGTCCAAGCGGTTTCAACATTGGTGATCACAAAATCACACTCCGATTGGATGTCTCGCTCTGCCTCTATCATCTTCTCTGAATCACTGAGCGGCTCTGAGCTTGCTGAATCTCATGCTCTGGTCTCATCAATCATCTCTATTTATATACTCTCGCCCTCGACGCGAAAGTATACCTTCCTGCTATCATGATTGGACACTGACTTGGCTGTAGCCAAGAACTGGTGTCCTAGAATGATGGGGTATCGGTCACAGACTCAGGAATATCCATGTCCAACACAACGAAGTCCACGGAGAATTTCAGGCCCTGAATTGTGATGACCACATACTTCAATAACCCCTTCAGCCTATTGATAGATCGATCACCAAAGTAAAGAACTGTCCTGCTCTGTCGAAGAGGGCCAAACTCAAATCGGTCGAGTAAGGCTGCCAGAAGTAGGTTGATAGAAGAGCCGCTGTCAAATAGAGTCTGATCGAACCTCTGCTCATGTATGTTAAATCTGACATTAGGAGATCCTGCATCTGGTCTCTTGGCTGACAGACTGTTCTGGATGGCGAAGCAGGTGGCACGAGTGAGCACATGGATCTCTGAATGATGGTTCCTCCTCTTCTTACGAATAGTGGTCTTCTCTCTAAGGTTCCTCTGGAAGAGAGGGATGTGCTCCAAGGCCTCCTGTAGAGTCAGCTGAATCTGGAATCTGTCTATCATCTGCTGGCTGAACTCTAGCTACTGAGATTTTTTTAGATTTTCTTTTTATTCCCCTTGGCCAAGCGGAGTGACTGAGGGAAGGGGATGTATGGGTCCTCCTCAAATGGAGGTCTAGGATCGGGTCCCTGCTGCTTTGATGAAACAGAATCCATACACATATCTCCATTCATCGCAGATGGACTCACAAATAAAGAACCCTCTCCTTTATTCATTTTTCTAGAATAATCCTGAGATACAGTAATAGAAGAAAATGCAACATGAGTAGAATGAGTGGCCTCAGTACCACCCGCGATATCTGGACTTGCGGCATCAGCACTGCACTCTGGCTCAGCATCATCATCTCTAGTGGCATCAGCACCACTTCATGCATCTGGTGAAGTTACGGCCTCAGTACCCTCAGCTGGATTTACATCCTTGGTGGCATCATCACCACCATCATCAACATCATCATGAGTGGCATCAGCATTTCTCTCCTCCTCATCTGGTTCTCCTGAGTCCTCATGTGGTCGTCGCTCAGATGAGGCACCACCGGCTGGAATCCTACCGCTCCTAGGTGTAACAAAGTCAACATCAAAAGTGTATGCAGAAATATCACCAAGTGAATCACTTGGAGTGGTAACCTTTGTAAACTCTACCTGCTCGGATTTCCTCTTCAGGTTGTTCGGATTCGGCTTGATCTGAGCGGGTATGGCGGCCTTGCCCTTCACTTTCTCCCCCATCTCATAACGGAACTCGTCCATCTCCTGCCTGAATGTATCCTGTTGATCGGAGATAAGGTGGGCTAAATCATCTAAAGACGGGTTCTCATAGGAGGGCCCATGAGAACCGGGCGGGTGGCCTCTCCGAAAGTGAGGCTGCTGCTGAGACGGGTGAGGGGGATACTAGTGAGAGAACTACTGAGGCTGTTGCTGCTGCCTCCATGACTGTCCCTACTGATAGGGATGAAGACCCTACTGGTAGTGTGGTTGTGGTTGTGGCTGTGGCTGTGGGAACTAGGACTGCTGGCTGAACTGGCCACCCTGAACTGGAGGCTGCTGCTGCAATGAGGCACCTCCGGTCGACCAACGAAATCCGGGATGGTCTCGTCGGATCCCAAGATGAGGTCGGTCATACCAAATCCTGTTGACTTCCATCAACGGCTCCTACTCGTAAGTGGGTGGGGGAAGATCTGCCAGGGGCTGATCCGGCTGGTAGACCACCATCTGACTGTCTGGAGACAGTGGTAGCTGGAGATACCGCTTCTATTGCTAGAACATCTCTGCCTGTATATGATGCACCTATCGGTAATGGGCGGAGGGTTGGGTCGAGCTGCTGCTGCTGCTGGGATCAGCCCGTGACCTGAGTTAGGGCTGAGGAGTCGTTTGTGCCTCCTGGAGACACATGATCTGTTTCTTCAGGTCAATCAGTGTTTGTGCCATCTGATCTATCTAAGACATGCCATGGCACTGCTTCTTCTCGATAAGCTCGATGCGGTCCAACTTCTCGCTGATGATATCCATATTAGCGATCATCGACTCTGCCTGTGCTGCGAGTGCTGACGATGTGGAAGGACTTGCATCGACACATGTTATCCTCTAATAGGGCACGACATGTGGTGTGGGCTTCCCCTGTGTATAGAGGTGGGTTTGGGACATAACTGTGTAATTCTCTGCCATCTTCTCGTAGTTGGCCCATACCTGATCCTCATCCTTGGCGAAATAGGAACCCCCCACAAGATGCGTTCACTAGCCCCTGCAACTCCGGTGTAAGCCTGCAGTTGAAACTTTGGACAAGGTTGGGCTTGGATATGTCGTGATGGGACACCGGTCAATGAGCTCTCTGAATCTGTCCCATACCTCGTGGAGCTGCTCGTTGGGAAGCATGGAGAAGTTGTTGATCAGGGCTCTGGCTACATTCGTTCGGCCGAGTGGATAGTACTTATTCAAGTACTCATTCCAGAGTTATTCCTATGATGTGACGTATCTCCCTAAGTGCTTCAGCCAGTTGGCTGCTCTGTCTACGAGGGAGAACGGAAATGCCATCATCTTGATGGTATCCTCGTCCACGAGGCGATCGTAGATCGTGCTGCAGATCATCTCGAACTCCTGGATATGGAGGTGCGACTCCTCGGTGGCAAGCCCGTGGATTTGGGGTAGTAGCTGGATGGTCTGAGGCGGGAGCATGAAATCTCCCAGAATGGCTAGCAGCTGAATCCATCTGTGGGTCAAAGTTGCACCTGGGTTGTGCAACTCTCTCATCGGTCGTGCAGGTGTTGCTGGCTATGCTGGCTCATCTGGCTCTCCCTCAAGGTTGTTTCCTCCTCTACTCGCTCTGCGTTGCTCTCTATCTGCTCGTATCTGCTTCATTTCTCGGCATATATCCACCATGAAAGCCCCCTGGTCTCTGATTTGACGCTGCAGGGTCTCTAGAGATGCTAACAGGTGTTGTTGATGGCACCATAATCTAATACGTAGGTCTGGTTCCCGTTGGGTCCATCGGTGCACTCCTTACTGTTGGCCATGGTCTCTGCAAAGGCAAAAGACCCAAACTCAGGTACCGTCAAATCATCAAATGTCTGTTGCAGTCTCTGCTTGGGCACCTCAGGATTGGTAGAAGGGTGGTCGAGGGGGAACATGGCGGAGTCAAACTCAGGTTTGGAGAGCGAGCTGGGCTCTTGCGAACCAACCTAGATGAGCGGACCGGAGTGCTCGAAAGCGGCGCAACCAAAGGCTGCTTAAGGGACCTTCGGCCCATCATCATGATGTAGCGAGTGAAGGCGGATGAGATCTGGGAAACACACAAGATCGGGCAAGCAAACCCCCAATTCACCTACTCACACAGAGCTAATTACCGTAAAGGTTCGGTCTTTTATCTTGTCGATTTTATTTAGGTGATCAAGCAATCATTCAAAGCGATTAAGCAACCTATTGGGAATCCAATGCTCCCAGGAGATTGTCCTGATCCCAAGGCTAGATCTTTCCCAGCGAGTACAAGTCACGGACCGTTTATGGGCTACCCGATCGACTCGATCTATTAAGGATATCACTGCTCGCTTTATCGGAAACCGGAGTTATCCTCACTAGAGAACGACTAACCCAAAATCAGTAGTCTAAGGAGAGGTCAGATGTGGCTCTAGCCTAGTGTGCGGGTCAGTCTTTCGCTCATCCAAACCAGACAATGAGGAGATTACTCTCCCAAGACATATTTTTAAGTGACGTGTCTCTTAGATTCAAGTGTGTTTTACCAGTCCCAATTTTATAGTTTTTCTTTTTTTAGGTATTTTTAAGCAAACAATGCCTAACGAATTTTCCGATTCTCCTGGTTATTTTTAAGTCCAAAAATAGGGGGAGAAGTCAAAAAAGATGATGCGTAGTCAAACACTATGATGCATGCAGAGTAAGAAATGCGTACCTGACTCCAGCTCTCTATATGCAGGGTGATCCGCGCATAAAATAAAAGACAGAAATAAAACTACCTATATGATGCAAGAAGAAATCAGCCTTAGACAAATAATTTCTACTCGGGATGAACGATAGCTAACGGGTCAACAAGAGGGGCCAGGGTCCGATCTCTGATGCTGATTGGTGTCTGCCACAACGGATCCTGCCAGCGCTGTATACGGCATCTAGCGGCACATGACCCCTTAGGTGACCGAGTTAACTTTTTCTTTTTGTGATTTAATTAATATGGTCCTCTTATCAATCTATAGGAACATACAAGCAATTAGGAATGGGGCCTTAATTAATTACATCACAATCAAGCCAAAAATCCTAAGTCTAAGGGCCAAAAACTTCTAGAATCAAAAATAAAAGAAAAATAGGATAAACACAAAACCGGCGTAAAATCTATGGTGAGGTCCCCCGAGCACATCAATGCTCAGCGAAACAAACCCCGAGATCAAGCCAAGTCTGAGTCTGAGTCATGTCCTGTATTATTACAATAATAGAACTGAAAATAAATCTAAGCTAAAACTAAAGCTAAAACTCCTCCACAGTCCTGCTCCTCCTCTCCTACGCTCTCCTTCGGCTCGATGCAGAAACGAGCCGCCTCTGTGTCGCTCAGGTGCCTCGACGCTCTTAAGATAGCCACCCTCGCTCGTCGGGCCCTCACAAGAAAGGGAAACAAAAACAAGTCAGGCCACAGTTATAAAAATAAAATAAAATAAAATAAAAAGAAATAAAAATAAAAACAAAAAGAATAAAAAGAAAACAGATAAAGAAAAATAAAAAGAAGAAAAAAAATAAAAACAAAGCCGAAAAAAAGAAAAACCGACCACTAAGACGTGCTACCCAGCAACCGTGCCATTCTGATGACGCATGTTTGCAACTCGGGATAAGGAATATCTAGGGTCGCTGCGACCTGAATCGCAATGCGTAGTCAATCAAGAAAATCAGACCACAAACTAAGGAAATAAAGCAATCATAATATGGCAAGTGGTCTTGGTAGTTTATTTTACCTGGTATAGCTACCCGGGTCGATCACACGAAGAACGAGATGAAAAACCTATGAAGTAGTTGGGAAACCAAGAAAAGAAATAAAATTGGTGGTTTTTAATTTTTCAAAATTTTTATGATTTTTATAATAAGAAAAAGAATAAAGAAAAGCCAAAAAGCGACACTCCAATAGTTATTTTAAAGCCTAAAAATGCTCAAAAATTCAAAACAAAAATATTTTTGTGTTTTTAAAAATTAAAGTGTTTTTGTGAATTTTCTGGGGTTTTTCTGATTTTTAATTAATTTTCTAAAAATCAAAGAAAGTCAAGAACAAGAAACAATGTAAAGCTGGAATCTAAAGGCAAATTAAAATTAATTAAAATGCCTATAAAATTCTGGCAGTATTTTTTTGAGAAACTACAAAATAAAATCTTCATAGAGGAGAAGAAAACACATTTTTTGATTCTTTTATGAATTTTTAAGAATTTTTATAAGATTTTTACTCTTTTTCAATTTTTATGGTTTTTATAAATGAGAATGGAATAAAAATTGACCAGGAACTAAAACAACACAAAACGAGTAAGCAAGATTTTTTTTTGAATTTTTATAAGGTGTTTTAATATTTTTAGTGTATTTTCTAAAACAAACATGGATCATTTTTAAGGTTTTATTAGAAAATAATAAACAAAAAAAGCCAAAAATCACCAAAATTCCTACAATGTAGCAGGGGCAACGTGTCAAAATTTCACGATTTTTGGAGCGAAAATGTTATTTATTTAATTTAAAACAAAACTTACAGCTCACAGGGACCAAAATGCAATTATAGTAAGTCCTGAGACCAAATAATAACACGCAAGCAAAGATTAAGGTCTGAACTACAATTTTCCCACTAATATCCGCACATGTCACAAATCAGCACTCATAGGGGCATATTTGCAAATATTGAAAATAAACATTCAATCCATAACAGAAGATAAGTTCGGGGTACACAATGCAAATAGCCCAAATAGACACGTGACGAAGCACGTGGGTCCACACAGGCAAGACTAAAGTGTAAATACGAAAAACTATAGGGACCCGAATGCAAAAAGGTTCAACTGCGATTTTATTTTACACACTAAAATATAAACAAAATTAAATGCAGGGTAGAATGAGCAATATACCCATGGAGGCATGTGACGAGAGCATGACGAGGATGCGTGGCAGCCACTGATGAGGCGCGATCACGCGGCTCTAGCACATCAGGTGTCAGATTTGATGGCTATCAGATGTCGGCTACGTGGCTGGTAAGGGGCCATTAGATCTGACATCTAACGACCTGACAACTCTAAGTGATGGATGGTTGAGATGGCGTTTGGGAGTGGACTCGATCGGACGATGGAGAGGGCCTCTGGAAGAACATTGTCTGGACGAACTTCGTCGGAGCACCGGAGGTGATCGGTAACTCCGATGAAGGATCTGAATGCGCCAATAGGATCGTGGGGCCCTTCCGCGTCGATTGGCCAGCTCTGATGGAGTGGCTGATGGTCAGATGAACATGGCGACGGCTGGGACCTAGAAGCACTCCGGCGAGGGTGGTAAAGGGAGATCTGGATGGTCTTCGCACGCGTCAAGGCCTGCACGAGAAAGCTCTGATTCGGAATGATACTCTGGTCGGGGTTATTGGGTCTGAAACACAGAGAAGCGACAGTGGATGGGGGTGGGTCTCTGGCGGAGTGATAGAAGAGACCGATTTCTTAATCTCAACGATCCGAGCCAAGATCAGGGTGATCAGGCTACATGGGAAGATGGAGGGTGAGTGGGTAGGTCGATCTGAATGGGTGAATGAGAGTAACGGGGCTCCGACTGGCTGGTAGGAGCTAGCGGAGAGACGGAGGCGGGCATATGAAAGATAAATCAAACGACGGAGCTAGGAACGATGGAATGGATTCCCGAAGGTCCTAAGATGATCCTGAGCTCAAGGGGAGTTGGACGGTGGGGTCGTTACCTCGACTACACTGCGACTGGCGAAGGAGGCTCCTCGCGGCGGTGGTCCAGCCACGATGGCTGAGCGCCGCCTACACAACACCTCTCCGAGCGCCAAGAGTGGCCTCCGACTGCTGTCACCAAGGCGAAGGTGTCTATGGTATCAGAAAGGGGTGCGTCGCGAGCTGGTGAGCTGGGGAGGTGATGGAAGTATTTATAGAACATCCCAGGTGGTCGGAAGAAACGGGCTAGGGCACGCAATCCGAGAAGGATCCACGTTTCCCTAGGGATCCGCGTGGATCTTGGATCCGTGGGGAAGGTGCAAACAGAAATTCGGGGCACGAGGATGCATGATCAGGTTGGGGTAATTGGGAGAAGATGGTCCGGCGGGTCGGTCAGGTCGGGTCAGGCCTTGGAAGAGGGGGTTGACCCGAGTCAACGATCCATCGTGGACCAATCAGAAATTAATATTTACAAAAATATTTATAAATTCAATTAAAAATAGTAAATGATTTTAAATTAAAAAGTGTATAAAATGAAAAATATTTGTTATATTCCAAACTATTTTTCTATGATTTTTATTTATTTTAATGAGAAATAATTTATGGTATATACAGTATAATGTATTATATACATGTATAAAATACCCCTGTATTTTGTACAAGTATTTTTATTTTATTAATTTTACAAAATACCCCAATTTTATATTTTATTTATTTATAACATAATATTTGTAGTATAAAATATTTTTTGTGTTATTTTTTCATTTATTTACAAGTATAAAATAAATAGGGTAAGATACATATATACATGTGTTATAAACAAAGTGAGAGAGAGAGTTTTATTCTAGTTTTATTTTTATTTTATTTTATTAATTTTTGTCTTATTTTGAGAAATATATACAAGGAGATAAAAATACCTTTTTATTTTGATTTTTGTAAAAAAAATAAATTATACACATAGGGTACATATATGTAGAAGTTAGAGTGGCCCTATCTCTCTCTACTTTTTTTATTTGGCGATCAGGCCAATGCTTGGCCCTCTCTTGGGTTTAGGTCACACAATATTTATTCTAAATATTTCCTTCTTTTTCTTTTATTATTTATTCTTTTATTTTTGCACAAATACATGCTAATTATGATATATTAACACATGCATGCTTATTGCTAAATTATTGTATTTACAACTATTTATATGATGCTTTGCCAAGATAATTAGCTAAAATAAAAGAATAAAGAGAGATGAATGAGGCTTCATCAACATCACATTTTGACCATGGGCACTGCCTATGCCATCACTCACCGTCCACACACTAGGAAAAGGAACACTATCACACCTCTTATGAGTTGCACCATCTCGGAATATTCATGTGATCACACTCTCATTGACAACGATGTGTTGATTAATATAATACCCTTCTTGCTGGTACAATCTCTTTGCTTAGGACCTCTCAAGAAAACAGGATGATTTGTCTATTTATTAATGGATCAATAAAGAGGCCTAGGGCTATTCTTGAAAACATTGTCATTTTCAGGGCATGAGTTTCACTGCAGATTTTGTTATATTTCCCATTAAGACCTCCACCCTTATGGAGCACCTCCACATCCTGGGAGGGCCTAGACAACCTTTCCTCACCTCTGCGAGAGCCATTATTGATTGTGGATCTGGAGAGATTTGCTTCTGTTCTGATGTCAGGAGTGATGTGTTGATCACTGCACCCACTGTTGACCAGAGACCCGCATCTGATGAGAGCGTGGCAGTTTTAACCGACCCTAAGGACTATGACCTATTTGATGATAAAGACCTAGCAGAGACTTCCCAGTTCGAACCTATCCACACTACTTCCATTGAACAGTTCATGCCTTTCCACTTTGAGATTGCTGAGGATCTTCATGAGGTCAATGTTGATCGGTTTATGTTTGATGCTGACCCCGATATCGACCTGCACTTTGTCAGATCTATTCCTCAATGATCACGTAAGAAGGTTTATTTCAACCTTATCAATCTTTGTACATCCACTTCTTTGTATATCTGCTTTCATTTTACCTCCCTACATCTCATGTTTTACATCCACCTCATTCTGTGTGTTTTGCCTTGCTTAAGATGTACTCTATCCTAAATATTGGGGAGGTGGACGAGTTGAGTAATCTTTCTCCTTTTCTCCTTTTCTTTTTTTATTCTTTTCATTTTCAATTTTCTTTTTCTTCCAAAAGGTGACATCCCTTCTCTACTGTTATACTTAAGGCGTACCTGTTAAAGAAGATTTTGCGAGGGTCTAGAAATCTCACAAGGCGAGAGATCCAGTCGATGAGGTGGCCGCTCACAAAACCCAACTTCAGACAACAATTAACCCACAATAGATAATCAAGCAATGAAAAGCAGATGTAGAGTTAAAATTTATTATAACTCTACAACAAGGACATGTATAGGTGCAAGTATGAACAGGTCGAACACATGGAGCAAACGACTAGATCATGGCAAATAAATGCACAAAATGATGATTGTGAACTATTTGTCTAGGCTTTTTTTATTTTTGATTGGTTTTTTTTATTTTTTTTAATTTTGCATTTTGATTTTTAGTTTTATGTTTTTATATCTCCTTTTTATTTTTTTATATTTTTAATTCTTTTTCTTTTCAAATATATAATATAGTTATATATAGGATATATATACAATCTAGACTAAGACAGATATAAATAATAATAAATAGAGTCAAAATAATACAAATAAAATATTTTGGGGTTTTTAAATATTTTTTACTGTTTTTTATGATTTTTTGGATTTGTTGCTAGTTTTTATATATTTTTATAGTAAAAAATACCCAAAATCAAGGTTAAAATAAATACCCAAAAATCAAAATGGAGATTAAAAATAAAAAACAAAATCAAAAATTATCCAAATTAATTTTAAAATAAAGATAATAATATAAATAAAATTGAAAATAGAAAACACATTAGAATTTTTAAGAATTTTATATATTTTTATGAAAGATAAGGGGATTTTCCTTTTTTAGAGTTGTCTTTTCTATTTTTTAGTGATTTTTTGGTTTGAAAGTTAAAAGTACATAACTACACAAAATATATATTTTTGGGAATTTTTCAACATGTTTTTATAATTTTTAGTATTTTTCTATTACAAATAGGGAGAAAATAGGATGTTTTTGTTTTTTAATAAATAAATAATAAAAAGCCTCAAAATTGCAAAACTAAAATATGTGCATGAATGTGTGTGCAACCAGAAAGCTACAACAATTTTTTGGTCGAATTTAATCGCTATTTAAAATAAATGCAATTAATAAAGAGAAAATACATTGCTGACAGGGGCATTTTTTTAAATATCATAAATGTTAGGGGCCTACTTGGAATTCTCCCAAAAAGTTAAAACTAAATAGATTAATTTACTAACAAAAGAGAAATACAAAATAGCCTAGGGGTCCCATTACAAAAGCCACCTCATGTGGTGCGTCACGTGAGGTGACGTGGCTAGGACTAGAATGCAAATCCCAAAAGTACAGGGGCTTAGTTATAAATTAGACAACAATTATAATGGTAAAAGAAAGTTTTAGTGCTAAATAGTGAATACAAAAACGATGAGGATAAAAGGAGCAAAATACCCATAGCCTTGCATGGATGAACGACTAGATTGTGTTGCTTATGCCACGTGTTGATGGGAAAGGGGGTGATACCCCTTCACGGATGCACGGTTGTGATTAGATCAATCGAGGAGAATTGGATGGCTCTAGCTTAGCTTGATCTGACGATCACTGGACGACCTGGCACGTCTCCTGAATCGGACAACTGGGACCACCCTTGGAAGAACAGGGATGAACCTGGACTAGTCTGAACATCAACTGCTCTGATCTCCTCCCACCGGCTAGAGGAGAGACTTCTTCGAAGTGCAAAAGCCTTCCAGGGGCCGTGCGAACCCGCAGGTGGGCACGAACGAGCTCCATAAGGTCTCCTATAAGGCTTGTAGTTCGGGGAAGGTGAGGCACTCCAGGTGCCTTATCCTACTCCAAAATCGGCCCCTAAGCGGGTCCTCTGGCTCTGAACTTCTGCAAATGAAGTTTAAACAAGAAAAAGGGAGGCTTGGAGTTTTTTTGGTGAAGGAGAGCGGAAGGTGGTGCGGGCGGACCCCCCTCCGACGAGCGGCAGAGGATGAGAGGGATAACTCGTGTTCTGTGCAAGAACACGTGGAGCGAATGTGCGTCAGGTGGTAAGAATGCGAACAGGAAGGAAGTGAGGGTGACTGCTGAGGCGAAGGTTGTCTGAGATGGTCGGAATTAGCTGGTAGAGTAAGAGTTCCACCAGACAAAGATCTCGACTCTACACTATGTTCGACGATATAAATAGGAATGATCAACACTTCTAAGATATGGCTATGCTAGATAATGAAAAAGACAGATAAATAAAGGGAAAATTTCACCAGGGCTCGCTTGGAACGGAGCTCTGGGCAGAGACGACGACGGAGCTGGACCAGCTGGATTCGACACCCACGCGGTCCCATGAAGGTTGGGATAGACTCCTGCTGTCAGCAAGAGGTTCTTCGAATACCTAGGTTTAGGGTTTGAAGGCGTAAGAGCGACCAAAACATGAATGGAAGATTGGGGAGGCTTTTTTACACGTTGATGAGTGGGTTCAAAGAACGAAGAATATCGAGCGAATCAACGATGTAATCCTCGAGGAGAGCTTAGGGCGTGTATGCTCGATTGACGAGGAGAAAAATTCAAGAAGTGAGCCATGCCAATCGGTGAAAGATGTGATCTCGAAAAAATCGAGAAGAAGGGCGAAACGAGGTGTCAGACAATGGCACAGGGGCGGGTCAGAGAGTTGACCTGCTGTCAACTTTCAGATGCACCTGGTTGGTCCACGTGGACCAGCCAGGAAAAAGCCCGAGAAAAAGATTAAAAAAATAAATTTAAAATAGTAAATGAATTTATTAATTTTAGGTTAAAAATTAAAAACTATTTATTATTTTCTGATTTATTTGATTATGATATATATATTTATTTTTAGGGATTTATATTAACAAGTTAATTTTTAGGTTAAAGAATATGTATATTTATCTATATATTTTAGTCTTTTATTTTATTTTGTATTTTTGATTTTATTAAGTTTGTTTCTTATTTTATAAAATTATATTTTATTTTTAGAGGCTTAAATATATTTTTATTTCATTTTTCTAATATATATATATATATACACAGTTAAATAATTAGGTATATTATGTCTATAGGTATAGTTATAAGTAATTTACCTATGTATTTTATACAAGTATTTATTTTAATGTTTTATTTATGTTTTTATTCTAGTTTTAATGTGTACATATATTATAAATAATATTTAAAAAATTATAAAAATATAAAATTATAAATCAATGAAAATAAATAAAATGAATATTAATCGGTATAACTATACAATAGGGGTCCAAAACCTAACTTTCACACCTTAACTCAAAAGGATATGAAACTACCTTCATTAAATAGCTTATTAAAAGTTATATGCAATTAATGATGATTTTGATATTTTTTGAATTTTTATTTGAGACATGGGTCTGGGATGTTGGGATTTTGGAAACTTCTTCTGAGTATAACTTTTTATCGGTACATTATTTTTGTAAGAAATAATTTTTTTATTTTTCTATATTTTATTATATACAACTGTCATGTACAAGGTTTCTTTATTTGTGGTATAAAAAGTTGAACTAAAAATAGGTCCCAAAAATGAATAAAAATGAATTAAATAAAATGGAATTTGTTGTATTTTGGCCCTTATTTCCCCCTAGTTTATTTCTTATCGACCTAATTATTAAGATGCCTAAGTCTCATGGTTTAGGGTCATAAAATATTTTCAATATTTTATTCTTTTTTCTTTTATTTTCATAATTATATAATTTTGGTATTAAAAGCTATATTTTATACACTATTTACACAATGATGCAAGAATGTTAAAATGCATGAATCAAGGGTATTTATACACATTTGCTAGGGTTTTTAATGCCAAAATGATAGAATAAAGGTGATGAAATGGAGATTCATCACCCCCCCATACTTGTCTTTGCTAGTCTCTAGCAAACACTTATGCAATAAGTGCAGAAAAATAAAAACAAAAGAAAAGAAAAAGAAAGAAATTGAATTAACTTTAACTATGAAACATGTCTTCACAAAATCAAAGTTTGGAGCTCAAGTCGGACCTTTGGAATTTTAGTGTGGGCGGAACCTTATTGGGAATCAGATTTGAAATCCAACAGCCTCTGAGAATCCCAAAACTCTACTCAAGTCTCCTCAATAGCCAGGTCAGAATACTTCAACTCATACGCAAACCCTTACGACTATGAATCTAACTTTTACAATGTAAGTGATAGTGGCTCTTCCCAACTGAAATGACAAAGAGACCGATTTCTCCAGCATGACAACCTTGTGATTTTCCAATCCAGCAACTCCTTCCTCGAGGAGAGGGGTATTCTTTTCTAAGTTCAAGTAATAACCAGCTCAAGAGGAGGGGTGAAGGGAAGCATGGATGGTAGCCAGTGTAGCTACCTATCATAGGATGAAAGACCAGTGTAGTCAAGTCATCCAGCTGCAGGCTCACATGATACGACTTTGAAGCTCAAGCTTGCTCATTGACTATACAAATATATACACTCCGGTAGGCATTTTATTTCAATCAGACATGCCCACTTTTTTTGGAGTTTTTGTTTTTTTCTTTCTTTTTTGAAATACTATATACAACAGCATTTACATAATGAGTTTTTCCTCTTGAGCCAGTAGACTATCCCTCTTTTGAAGCATTATTGCAACACATACTCTCCTGTCTTTAGACATCAATGCCACTGGATCGGGTTGGGTGCACTTCCCTCCCTAGGTGAGGACAAATATTTCCACTTGTGTGAGTCTCATACCAGCAAATCCAATCCCCTCACCACTCCAACTGATTGAGCCAAGTGAAAGGTACGGGTGTCCAAGTTAGGTCATTATCAACAAGAGTCATGCATGTGCTCTGAAATACTCTACTTAATCAGTCATGAATCCATTGAACCAAGTCTCATGATCCTGAAAGAATTAAATCAACTAGACTTGAAGTACCTCGATTCCGTCTCCTATAAAGTTCCTGTTATAAGGTAGATTTAAGATCCAACCAAACTCAAATATTCAGATTTTACTTAGACTTGTTCAATTATCAAACACAATCCAAAAAATGCCAATGCTATGCAAATGCTATGCAGAAAATGAAGAAAATATTTTTGTGTTGCAATTTTCAATATTTTAAACTTTTTATGGATTTTTGAAAAGGATGATGCATATTATTTTTTGTATTTTCTAAAAAGATTTTGCAAATGTTTTTGGTATTTTTAGTTTTGTAGATGCTTTTGTGATTTCTGAAAACAAAATATATTTGGATAAAAACTTGGTCAAAATATTTACACAGGGATGCATCTTATATTTACAAGAATTAAGTTTTTACGAATTTATAAGGGGTAAGTGATCAATTATATATATATAATTTAATAAAGAATTTCAGTGTGATGTGTATATTCCTCAAACTTGTATGTAAAAGGATTTGTCAAACAATTTTTGAAACTATAATCCAAAATAATTTTTACAAATCAGTTTTACACACATGTACACACATTTGAAAATCATTTTACAAAGGTTTTTCAAAAATATATATAGATTTTTCAAAATATTTTCGCAATCATTTTCCAAATATTTGCAAATAGTTTTTCAAACATTTTTATGTCACACAAAAAAAAATAAATTTTTCAAAACAAAATGTTTTTACAAAGGTTGAAAATATTTTATAAAATATTTTCCAAATAGTTTTCAAAATATATTTTCAAAAAGATTTTCAAACTATTTTTCAAACATTTTGCGAAAAACTTTTAACGTGATTTATTAATCAGTAGATAAACAAAGAATTTGAGGAATAATGACATATTTTTATTAAGTGATTTTAATGAATTTAATAGTGTTTTTAGCCATAGTTATTAATAAAAATATGAAAGTATGAGTTATGGCTAAAGTATATACGGAGTATATATGACTCCCCTATACTTTGCTTGAGCTATGTACGCATAGATTAGCAAGAAAAAGGGAAGACATAACTTGAAATGAGTATAGAAAAGTCTAAAGAATAAACGAATGAAGGATCGACTAAATGAGAAGTTGACTGTCCCCCCTACACTTAAGATCAAATAATCCTGAGTATAGTAGACTGTACACAAAGTAGGGAGGGTCAAGGATGGGAATGAACAGATCGTACTCAGACTGTCTCCGCCTATACTTGGGGTAAGATATTCCTAAGTATAGACAAGAAGAGGAGACAATGGAGAGGATCGAAAAAATGAAATAACTCGGGGTGCACTCCCCCTATACTTCAGACAAAGTATGTCCTAAGTGTAGAAGACTGACAAAAAGGGTGACACCTTTTTGGTAGAAAAAGAAATTAGAAAAGGAAAAGAAGAAAAGAGATGGAGATGGAAGAAGGAATATGAGCAACTCGGGGTACACATCCCCCCTACACTAAGGATAAAGTACATCCTAAGTGTAGCAATGATGAAGGAGATGACACCCTTTCAGTAGAAAAGGAAATAAAGAGGGAAAGAAGAAAATGAAAAAATCTTTCAAAAATACTTTGATTTTCTTTGTCTTTGATTGTAACTTTGGAATTATTCAGTTCATCATCATAAATCACTTGAAAGGAGTCAACGACAGACAAGAATGTGTCATGTTCAAGGTAAGGCTTCAAAAGCTATCCATTGACCACAAATGGTTGTGCGTCAGCTGACAAACCAGATATTATTACGCTTCCATTGTAACACACATGCCTTACTATGAACGTCCCAGTCCATTTGCTCTTCAGTTTGCCTGGAAAGATCTTTAATTTCGCATTGAACAACCACACCTTCTGACATGACTCGAAGGATTAGTGACACATGTTCTTGTCGTGCCACTTCTTGACCTTCTCCTTATACATTAGGTTGTTGTAATGTGCATAATCTCTGAATTCTAACAATCTGTTCAGGTTTACTTTTTGGTTCTTCCCGATTTTCTCAGAATCCAAGTTGCATATATTGATGCCCCATAAAGATTCGTGAATCAACTCAATGGGAAAATGACATGGCTTACCATACACAAGGATGTAGGGAGACATTCCTAGTGGTGACTTGTACGCGGTTCTGTAAGCCCAAAGAACTGAATCAAGCAGTTGAGACCCGTTCTTGCGATCCGGGCGCACAAGCTTCTGCAGAACTGTCTTATCTCCCTGTTTGAACACTCAACTAAGCCATTGGATTATGGGTGGTACGGCGATACAACACGATGTTCTATACAGAACTCCTGAGTTAGCTTCTTCACCTCTCTGCTTATGAAATGGATATCCCCACCAGATATTAGATATTTAGGAATCCTGAACTGTGCAGTGATGTAATCTCTAAGGAATCAACAGACAGTTCGATTGTCGGTGGTTCGGGAGAGAATAGCCTCCACCCAGAGACTCACATAGTCGACAACAAGCAGAATTTATTCATAACCCTGACTGTTCAGAAAAGGACCCATAAAGTCGATGCCCCATGCATCGAGACGTTTGATATCTGAATGAACTTTAGAGGCATCTTGTCTCTCATTCCTATGGTACCGCCCATATTTTGGCAGTCATTGTAACACTTGACATAATCTTCTACATCCTTGAATAATGTAGGCCAACAAAGGCCACTCTGAAGAACCTTTGTTGTCGTTCGTCTGCCTGAATTGTGCCCTCCAGATTCTTGGTCATGACAGAGTCTGAGGACACTCGGAACTTCCTCCTGAGGAATACACCTCCTCCAGATGCAATTTGCCTGCCCATGAAATAAATATGGATCTTCCAACTGATAGAAATGGATTTTAGACAAAAATCTGTCTACTTTACCTTCGGCCAATCTTATGGAGTTTTCTTGGTCACTAGATAATTCACAATATCATCATACCACGGGAGCGAGGTGACTGACAAAATAGCCTCATCTGGAAAAGTTTCTATGATCGGTTGCATGTTCAGCCCAGGAGACTCAGGTTCGGGAAGTCTATATAAGTGGTCGGCCACCACATTCTTCACTCTAGGTTTATCTCAGATTTCAAGGTCAAATTCCTAGAGGAGAAGGATCCACCAGATGAGACGTGGTTTGGCATCCTTGTTCTGATGTAAGTACCAGATGTTCGAATGATCTGTATAGATGATAACCTTGGACCTGAGGAGATGGGATCTAAACTTTTCAAAGGCAAAGACTACCGCTAGCAGCTTCTTCTCAGTGACAGTGTTATTTCTTTGGGATTTGTTTAGCGTTCGACTAGCATAGTAAATCACAAACGGTACATTATCTTTCCTATGTCCGAGCACAGCATCGATGGCATAGTCTGACACATCTATCATAATTTCAAAAGGTTGTGTCCAAATTAACGGCTGTAAGACAAGGGCCTGAGTGATAAGTTCTTTCAATTTATTAAAGGAAAGGAACACACTGTCATCCACAATGAAATCATTTTGCTTGCCTAGCAACTCAGTCGATGGTCTGGCCAACTTACTGAAATCTTTGATAAATCGCCAGTAAAAGCTGACATGGCCCAAGAATGACCTGACATTCTTGATGGTTGTAGGTGGCTCAAGTTTAGAAACTACCTCTACCTTGGTTGGGTCAACCTCCATGCCACGTTTATATACCACGTGACCCAGCACAATTCCTTCAGTCACCATGAAGTTACTCTTCTCCCACGAGAACACCAGATTTACCTCACAGCATCTCCGTAAGATTCGGTCTAAATAATTAAGGCATTGATCGAAGGAGTCCTTGTAGACCAAAAAGTCGTCGATAAAGACCTCGAGAAAATTACCTACCATATTAGTGAAAACTACAAACATATACCTCTAAAATGTGGCTGGGACATTACAAAGCCCAAACGGCATCTGTCTGAAGGTGTATGTACCAAAGGGACAAGTGAATGTAGTCTTCTATTGGTCTTCAGGGGCTATATCAACTTGATTATACCCAGAGTATCCATCCAAGAAGCAAAAGTATTCCTTCGCGGTCAATCTCTCAAGAATCTGGTCGATGAAGGGTAACGGAAAGTGGTTCTTCTTGGTGGCAAGATTATGTCTTCTATAATCCACGCAAACTCACTAAGACATGGGTACTTTGGTCACGATGTCCTCACCTTTGTCGTTCCTCAGGATGGTGATCCCTGATTTTTTGGCTACTACATGTAGAAGGATCACCCATTTATTGTTGGAGATGGGATAGATGAATCCAGCATCACACCATTTCTGAATTTCATTCATAACACTCTCCTGCAAGTTTGGATTGAGTTTTATCTGAAATTATTGAGAGGGTTTGCTATCTTCCTCAAGGAAAATGTGATGCAAGCACAAGGACTGATTGATCCCATGGAGATCCGAAGTTTTCCAGCCTATTGCCTTGCGGTTACGTTCAAGAACCTCCATCAAACAAGATTCCTACTCTTCGGTTAGATGAGTATTTATAATGACCAGGTACATATTTGGTTCACCCGCAAGGAAGGTATATTTCATATTGGATGGCAATTGCTTTAGCTAAGGTGGAGTGGGGACTACTTCTGTGGTGGCTTCAACTACTATCGCGGGTGGTGGTTCTTTTTTTTGTTCAGCATCCACCATGCTCTGTTTTGCCTCTTCATTCAATAATTCACAGAACGCTTCAATGATATCTTCCTCGTTGCAGAACTCTTCAATAATCTGTTCTTGGTTTTGAAGGCACATCATCGCCACCTGAATCTCCTGATGTGATTCAATAAATATCTCATCATGATCGATAAGGGGAAATTCGACTGCGTTATCCAATCCCTCCTCAGGGCAGAGGAATTCATGGATCTTATTATCATTCATAAAGAGGACGGTGTCTTGAATTTCAGCTAAAAATTCGTATTCTTGAAATGATTGATCGCCATTGCACACGTTGCAGATGTTCCCTCTAGAGGTCTTGCATCAGACATGGTCTCTATCTTGATTTTATCGATGCTGGAGCTGAAGGTCATCTCTCTTGTGCCATAATTCACCACTGCATTGACCGTTCGTAGGAATGATCATACAAGTATGATTGGGTTGAAAAGCAAAGGTGTGGAGACATCAATATCTAGTATGACAAAATCAGCTGGGAACTGCATCCCCTGAACCGTGATGATAACGTCCTCCAACATGCCCCTATGCCGCTTGACTGATTTGTCTGCGAATTGCAGAATCATGCTTGTGGGTTTGAGCGGTCCTAGCCCGAATTTTGTGAGCAGTGAAGCTGGAATCAAATTTACAGAAGACCCGTTGTTGAGCAAAGTATGTTCGAACTCCTGATCATTTGAAAATGAACAAGAGGTGCTCCCTTATCTTGCTTCTTGTCCGGGAGATTGTTGATGGCATTGAATGTGGCCATTGTAAGAATATGATTCTCAGGCTTGCCACCTTTGCTTCTAGAGTTGTGAGAATGAGGCCTTCACCTATTTGTACATGCATCTTTCCATCCTTTCTTCACAGCTGGCATGTACTTAAGGGCTTTCATCGAAGGCGGCATGTTCAAGACCAAATTCTGGATAATTTCCACAATGGAAGGATCAGACAAAACATTTTTCAAAATTTTCATTTTTTGTGCTTTTTCATTGCTTCTGGGAAAGGAATATTTACATATTCTGCAATAATGTCATTCAAATCTGTGTCCATATCATTGTTTACAGGTAGATGGCAAAAAGGTATAGAATCATCTACAAATTGTGGACCAAAAACTGTAGGCTCGGCTTCTGGTACTGGCTTTGGACTCGTTGTAGGTGCAAGATTCTTCACGATAGGAGCTGGTTTTGGGGCACGTGCATACGTCTCCAATGCTGGCTGGTCCTTACTGAGGCTATTGTGGTCTTTTTGTATTTTTGTGTTTTCTTCATTTTTTGCGAATTTTTTACAGATGGTATTCCTCCAAAAATGCTTGTTGGCCCTTATGCTGGTTGGACTGACAACTCCCCATTAGATGCAATGTGCTTTCCCTTCGCAGCTGCTGATGGCTGCAGCACTCTGATAAACTCGAATTATCGACGGTCTTAAGTTCAACACAAAGCGTGAACTCAGTCGCAGTGTCGACCAATTAAAATCCGAATTTAATCAACAATTAACCCACACTAAGATCAACCAATTAGAAACAATGTGGAGTTAAAATTTATTTTTAACTCTACATAAAAGATGTATAGGTGCAAGTATGTAGAGAGTTCGAACACAGGGAACAAACAGTGTAGCTCAAGCAAAAATGCTAAAGTGTGTGAGTGTGTGATGTGTCTACACTAAGCAAGAGAACAAAGCAATTTTTGTGGGTTTTTAATTTTGAAAATTTTTTTTATTTAATTTTTAATTTTGTATTTTTATTTTTGATTTTCTGACTTTTATATTTTATAATTTATATATTATTTTTTTTATTCTTTTTCAATATTGGAAAGTAAAGACAATATAATAAAAGGCTAGATAAAATATTAATAAAAATGCACAAAAATACTCAAAAATCCAGAAATAAAATGTTTTTGGTCTTTTTAATATTTTTTACTATTTTTGTGATTTTTGGGGATTTTTCAAGGTGTTTTTGATATTTTTAAAAACTGACATAAGGCAAAATAGTGGAAATAGGGCTGGCTGTGAATAAAATGCAATTTAAAAATAGCAACCAGTACCCAAAATGTTTCACACTATTTTTCTACTGAAAAGAACAAAATAAGGGATAAACAGAAGCTGAGTTTATAATTTTTGGATTTTTCTACTATTTTATATATTTTTTTGAAGTTTTTGAGATTTTTTAATTTTTTAGTGTTTTTCTTTTGAAATTTTTAATGATTTTTGGACTAACACTAAAAGACAATAAAATAGACACTAGGTGATTTTTTTGGAATTTTTGGAGGGGTTTTAATACTTTTTGGTATTTTCTAAGCTAGACAGTGCACAAAATAGATGTTTTTGATTTTTAATAAATATGAAAATAAAATAAAATATTTCAAAAACTAAATAGATGGCGTTAAAGTACACGTGCACAGGAGCCTAACCCTAATTTTGTGGAATTTTTGGACTTGAAATGATATTTTAACCAATTAGGACAAATATCCAAACATTAAACAGTCCTGGCAGGGGTACATGTGCAATATCCAAAACATCCAGGGGCATACATGCAATTTTCCACAAAAATATACACTGTATATTCAATTTTTAGCACCAAAATACAATTACAAAACCGCCTGGGCCTCCTAGCAATTTACCCACCAGGGCGCGTGACTTGCACGCGCCTGGGAAGGACTAAAATGTAATATAACAAAAACCTGGGGGCCTACTTGCAAAATATCCAAAAATATTACACGTGCTACGAAAGTTTCAGGACTAAAACGAAATACACAAACATACGGGGGTTCCTTGCAAAATGCCCACCCCCTCACGTGTACAGGTCACGTGAGGTGATGTGGCGAAGGACCCAAATGCAAATAAATAAAGTCTGGGGGTCTTTTTGCAAATATTACAAAATATTTAAACTACAGATGATAGTTTAAAGACTAAAAAGTAAATACAAAAGGCGCGAGGGTGTAGATGCAAAATACCCTCGACGCGACGCTCCGATGATGACGCGTGGCGCGAATCCAACGGCGGGACGACAGGGCGCGATCCAGCGGCTGGAAGCGATCCACTTATCCACGTGGCGCACGATGAGCGGTCGATGACGCTTCGACGACGCACGGCCTGGATTAGATCTTCCTTGGTTGATCGGACGGTCGAGGCGAAGGATGATCCAACGGAGGCTGTGCGATCTGGGGAGGGCTCCTCGATCCAACGGCTGGGAGGCGATGAGGAAGAACAGCGAAGAACGCCGGTGAGGCGAACTTCGCCGCTCCAGATCGTCGTCCTCCGGCGAAGTCAAGGCTCCAAAATGGCCGTGGAGCGACCCCTGGTCCTTCTCTATCGGCTGGTGGCGGCAAAAAGCCTCGGCGGCGGCCGAGGTGCTCAGGTGAAGGTGGCGGAGCTGGGAGGTCCAGCTACGCTCCGGCGAGCTTCAAAACTCGCCTCCAGGCGTCGTTGCTCGTTCTTTGACCTGCAAAAATAGTCAAAGGGTCCAGGGCAAACTACCTGGACCCTTGGATGGTCGCGAGGGGGTGCGAATCGACAGGTGGATGCACAGCCGGAGTTGCGCTCCGGCCAAGGTGCTCGATTGGGCGATATGGATGATGGAACTTCGATTTTTTTGGGGGATAATGATCCTTAAGCTAACAGGAACGAAATGGTACAAAGAAATAGGCGGGGGGGATGCCCTCGATGGCCGGAGCCAGAGGAGAAAGGGGTACCTCGACGCCGGCTATTGCCGGAGGTGCTGGAGCTTCCCTCGACTTCGCGCGCCTCGGCTGAAGGGTTGGCGATGGAGCTGTCACCTCCACGGACCTCAGCAGCACAATGGTGGCGCTGAAGGGTGGACCATGGGGACTCAATTCGAAATGGAAGAGGGGGAGTTGGTTATATTTGGTTTGACCCGAGATGACAGGGGTCCAAAGACCAAGAGGTCTGGAGCACCTCATTGATCCATACCCCGATGTAAACATTCGGCGGGCATGAGGGATGAACGAGGAAGAGGATCACAGAAGAAATCGAGACGAGATAGTGCAAGATTCGGCCTAGAAAATTGGGCGAAATGAGACAAAAACGCACTCTGACACAAGCTACAGGGTGTAGGTCAGACTGTTGACCGAGGTCAACAGTCCTGGCCTCCTGGTTGGTCCACGTGGACCAACCAGGAAAAACCCTGGAAAAATATATTAATAATTCTATTTAAAATACTAAATGGCCGAATTAAATAAAAGTTATAAAATAAAAAATGCTTAGAGTTTTATGTAGTATTTTATTTTGATTTTTATTTATTTTTATGACTTATATTTTTACAAGTTTCCTTTTTAACCCTATGTAGGTATAATACCTATGTATTTTAATATTTATTTTTAATTTAGGTATTTTTAATTTATTTTATTTTGGTTTTTATTTTCTAAAATTATAACATACTTTTATATACATAAATATATTTTTATTTTATTTTTCTGAGATGTTTTATATATTTAATAAAATACAAGTGTATTTTATATAGGTATAAGTAGATGCAGTACACCTATGTAGTCTTTATACAAGTATTTTTATTTTTATTTTTCTTTGCATTTTATTTCAATTTTAATGCACATATATATTATAAGTAATATTTACAAAATTATAAAAATATAAAAATGAATAAATAATGAATAAAGAATAAATTGAATATTTTATTCAGTACAAGTGTGCAATGAGGGTCCAAAACTCAACTTTCAAACTGGAGCTCCGCCAAATGCGAAACCACCGCCATTGGATAGATTATTTTATTCTATATACAATTAAAGGTGAGTTTGCTACATTTGGAGTTGTCAGTTGTGAGATACGGGTCTGGGAAGTTGGGATTTTGGATTCTTATTCAGACCATATCTTTTTGTCTGTATATGATTTTTCTGTGAAATCAATTTTGTATTTTTCTTTATCAAATTATCTACAACTTTCATGTACAAAGTTTCTTTATTTGATGTATAAAAAGTGGAACCAAAAATAGGTCCCAAAATGAATAAGAAATGAACAGGAAGTATAGGTATTTTGACTGTATTTCTGACCTTATCTCCCCCTACTTTATTCCTTGTCGACCTATTCATCAAGATGCCTAGGTCTCGGGGGTTTTGGGTCATAAAATATTTACAATATTTTATTCTTTTTCTTTTCTTTATTTATTCTATTATTTTGGCCTTAATTACAGTAATTTACACACTGTTTAGATGCACATGCATGAATGCTAAGATGCTCTATTTAAGGCTATTTACAGGCATTTGCTAGGGTTTTTGGTGCCAAAATGATAGAATAAAGATGATGAAATGTGGATTCATCATCCCCCTATACTTTACCTTTGCTAGTCCCTAGCAAACACTTATGCAATAAGTGCAAAAAGAAACAGAAAGAAAAGAAAAAGAAGAACTTGGATTTAATTTAATGATCAAACTTGCCTTCGCAAAATCAAAGTTTGGAGCTTAAGTCGGACCTTTGGAATTTTAGTGCGGGCGGAACCTTAGTGAGAACCGTGTTTGAAATCCAACAGTCCCTGAGAATCCCAAAACTTCTGCTCAAGTCTCCTCAATAGCCAGGTCAGAAATATCTCAACTCATACGCAAACTCTTACGACTATGAATCTTACTTGTACAGTGTAAGTGATGGTGGCTCTCCCCAACTAGAATGACAAAGAAACTGACTTCTCCAGTATGACAACCCAGTGATTCCCCAATCCAGCAACTCCATCCTCGAGGAGCGGGGTATTCCCTTCTAAGTTCAAGTGGCAACCAGCTCAAGAGGAGGGAGTGAAGAGAAGAATGGACGGTAGCCAGTGTAGCTACCTATCCTTGGATGCAAGACCAGTGTAGTCAAGTCATCCTGCTGCAGGCTCACATGATATGACTTTGGAACTCAAGCTTGCTTATTGACTTTGTGCATACTTGCAGGCTTTTTATTTTTGTACATGCCTGAACATTTTTTTTTTTGAAATACTATTCACAGCAGCATTTACATAAGGAGTTTTTCCTCTTGAGCCAGTAGACTATCCCTCTTTTGAAGCTTTATCGCAACCCACAGCCTCCTGTCTTTAGACTTCCTAATCACTGGACGGGTTGGGGTGCACTTCCCTCCCTAGAGGAGGACAAGTGTTTCCACTTGTGTGCGTCTCATACCGGCAAATCCAATCCCCTCACCACTCCAACTGAGTTGAGCCATGTGAAAGGTGCAGGTGTCCAAGTTAGGTCATTATCAACAAGAGTCATGCGTGTCCTCCGAAATACTCTACTTAGGCAGTCAAGAATCCATTGAACCAAGTCCCGTGATCCTCAAAGAATTAAGTCAACTAGACCTGAAGTACCTCAAACCCAGTTCCTATAAGGTTCCTGTTATTAGGTAGATTATAAGGTCCAATCAAGCTCCAATCTTCGGATTTTACTTAGACTTGTTCAACTATCAAACTCAATCCGAAAAATGCTCATGCTATGCAATGCAATGCAGAAAATATTTTTGTGATGCAATTTTCAAAGATTTTGAACTTTTTATGGATTTTTGAAAATATGATGATGCATATGCAGATGCATTTTTTTGTATTTTTCAAGGATTTTTCAGATGTTTTTGGATTTTAATTTTTGCAAATGTTTTTGGGAATTTTTGAAAGCAAAAAGATTTTGGCTGAAAACAAGGTGAAAACTATGTACACGGGAGTGCTTCTTATATATACAAGAAGTGGATTTTAAGAATTTACAGGGTAAGTGATCAATTTTATACAGATATATATATATATAGTGGATTTTGGTGAGATGTAAGTATTCCTCAAACTTATTTGACACAAGCTTTTCACACAATTTTTGAAAACTATAGTCCAAAATAATTTTTACAAACATTTACACACATTTGAAAACATTTTTGCAAAGGCTTTCAAAACAGTATATATAGGTTTTTCAAATCATTTTTGCAACCATTTTTCAAACCATTTGCAAATCACTTTTCAAACCTTTTTATTTCACACAAAGAAAAGAAGTTTTACAATCCACACAATTTCACACAGGTTGAAAACATGAAACAAAATATTTTCAAAATAGTTTTCAATAGATGTTCACAAAGATTTTCAAACTATTTTTCAAACATTTTGCAAAAAACATTTTCACCTGATTTATTAATCAGTACATACAAAAAGAATTTGAGGAATAACCACATCTTTTTATTAAGACTTTTTAATGAATTTTTAAAGAATTTTTAGCCATATTATTAGGAAAATACGAAAGTACGAGTTATGGCTAAAGTATATACGTAGTATATACGACCCCCCTATACTTAGTTTGAGCTATGTCCTCATAGATCGAAGAGAAAAGAGAAGACATAACTCGTACTAAGTATAGACAAGTCTAAAGAATACATGAATGAATCAATGAGAAGTCGACCGTCCCCCCTATACTTAGGATCAAATAATCCTAAGTATAGCAGACTGTACACAAAGCAGGGAGGGTCAAGGGTGGGAATGAACAGATCGTACTCAGATTGTCTCCCCCTATACTTAGGGTAAGATATCCCTAAGTATAGACAAGAAGAGGAGACAATGGAGAGGATCGAAAAGGATAGAACAACTCGGGGTGCCAACCCCCCTATACTTAGGACAAAGTACGTCCTAAGTATGGAAAACTATCTACAAGGGCGGCACCTTCTTGATAGATACAGAAAATAGAAAAGGAAAAGAAGAAAAGAAGAAAATAAGAAAATAAATTAACAGACAACAGAATGATATAAACAGATGGATCTGTACAACGGGGAATAGAGTTGATCACCATGTATGAAATGCAGATGATGAGAGTCAAAGGACACATCTCATACCAGAAGAATGGGGGCAACGTCAATGGTCGGCGGATCATGATCAAGATATAGTTTCAAGCGTTGACCATTGACGCGGAAGGTAGAGGAAGATGACGGTTCAGATATGTCGATGCTGCCATTGTCATGTACCTTCCTGACCACATACGGTCCTTTCCATTTGCTCTGTAATTTTCCTGGGAATAATTTCAGCCTGGAATCAAACAACCATACTCTCTGCTCTGCCTCAAACTGTTTATGGCTGATATGCGAATCATGCCATGTCTTCACTTTCTCTTTGTACTGTAAGCTGTTTGAAAAGGCTGTGTCTCTAAGTTCTTCCAGGGCTGCCAATTCTGCTCTTCTCTGTTCTCCTATACTCTCGGGATCTAGAAGTAACTCAGTAACTGCCCAAAAAGATTTATGCTTGATTTCCACTGGCAAATGGCACGGCTTGCCATAGACGAGACGAAAGGGAGATGTTCCCAATGGATTCTTGAAAGATGTCCGATAAGCCCACAAGACCGCGTCCAAAAGCTGTGACCAATCCTTTCGGTCTGGGCGGACAACTTTCTGCAAGATAGTCTTTATCTCCCTATTCGATACTTCGGCAAGACCATTAGTCTGAGGGTGATAAGGAGTGGCAACCCGATGGTCAATGCCGAACTCGTCTGCAAGGGCCCTGACTTTGTCGTTGATGAAGTGAGACCCCCCGTCTGAAATCAAGACTCTTGGTACACCGAACCGTGAAATGATATTTTTCCTCAAAAATTTGCATACGGTTTTAGCATCTGCGGCTCGGGCGGGGATGGCCTCAACCCATCGGCTAACATAATCTACAGCGAGCAAAATATGCTCGAATCCCTGACTTTTAGGAAATGGGCCCATGAAATCAATTCCCCATGCATCAAAAACCTCACAGAAGTGAATAGGTTGCATGGGCATCATGTCTCTCTGTCCGCAGGTTCCCATTTTCTGACAGTCAGTGCATCTCTTCACGAACTCATCAGAATCCCTGAAGAGAGTAGGCCACCATAGGCCGGATTGAAGCACCTTCTGTGCTGTCCTTTTTCCAGAATGATGTCCTCCTGCCTCAAGCTTGTGGCAGTATGTGAGGATGCTATGCTGCTCTTCTTGAGGAATGCACCTCCTCCAGATACTATCCCCTCCTTCATGATAAAGGACGGGATCCTCCCAGTGGTAAAACTTGGCCTTAGCTAGGAAGGTCTCAAGTTTCTGCCTGGGCCAACCCTGAGGGACTGTCTTGGCAACAAGATAGTTTACAAAGTCAGCATACCATGGGAGTGAGGTGACAGCTAAGATCGCCTCATCTGGAAATGTCTCTGTGATAGGTGCACTGGGCTCAGATTCCTCAAGATTCTCCAATCTGGAGAGATGATCCGCCACCACATTCTTGACTCCAGGCTTGTCCTTAATCTCAATATCAAATTCCTGGAGTAGAAGGATCCATCTGGTGAGACGTGCTTTGGCATCCTTCTTAGCCATTAAGTACCGGATGGCGGTGTGATCAGTGTAGATTGTTACTCTAGATCCGAGAATATATGATCGATACTTATCAAGAGCGAAGACTACGGCCAGCATCTCTTTCTCGGTCACAATGTAATTCCGCTGCGCGGCATCCAAAGTCTGGCTGGCGTAGTGAATGGCAAACGGTAAACCATCCCTCCTCTGTCCAAGCACAGCCCCAACGGCAAAGTCTGAAGCATCCGTCATGATCTCGAATGGGAGAGACCAATCGGGTGGCTGAAGGACAGGAGCTGAAACAACCATATTTTTGAGAGTCTCAAATGCTTCAAGACACTTATCATTAACAATAAACTCAGTGTCTTTGGTCAGCAAGTCAGTAAGCGGTCGGGCAATTCGACTGAAGTCCTGAATGAACCGTCGGTAGAAACCGACATGCCCCAGAAAAGACCGTAACTGACGCAAGTTGGACGGCGGATTGAGTTTTCTGATGATATCCACCTTAGCCGGATCGACCTCCATGCCCCTGTTGGAGACGATATGACCAAGGACCGTCCCCTGAGTCATCATGAAATGACTCTTCTCCCAGGATAAGACAAGATTGACCTCAATGCAGCGCTTCAGCACACGGTCTAGGCAGTCAAGACAAGCGTCGAACCCGTCGCCATAGACCGAGAAGTCATCCATGAAGACCTCTAAACAGTCACCCACCATGTCCGAGAATATGGACAACATGCACCTTTGGAATGTCGCCGGAGCGTTACATAGACCAAAGGGCATCCGTCTGAAAGCATAAGTCCCAAACGGACAGGTGAATGTCGTTTTCTCCTGGTCTTCGGGCGCAATGGCCACTTGATTATATCCAGAGTACCCATCAAGAAAGCAGTAATGACTCTTCCCGGCTAACCGCTCGATAATCTGATCAATGAAGGGAAGCGGGAAGTGATCCTTCTTGGTGGCCTCATTCAATCGTCTGTAGTCCACACAGACCCTCCAAGAAGTTGGTACTCTGGTAGCGATCTCCTCTCCAGACTCATTGACAACTGTAGTGATACCCGTCTTCTTGGGTACCACATGGAGTGGACTAACCCATTTGGAGTCGGAGATGAGATAGATAAAATCAGCGCTCCACCACTTGGAAATTTCTTTCATGACTACGTCTCGAAGATTCGGGTTCAGCCGTCGTTGGAACTCACGCGACGGCTTAGCGTTATCCTCAAGATAAATGTGGTGAGAACAAAGATTTGGGCTCAACCCCTGGAGATCAGCTATACTCCAACCGATTGCCTTGCGGTTTCTTTCAAGAACCTCCATCAGACAAGATTCTTGTTCTCCAGTCAAATCTGCTGAGATAATGACTGGGTGCATTTCTGGCTCTCCAGCAAGGAATCTGTACTTCATTGACTACGGCAGAGGTTTCCGTTCCGGACAACTGGGAGGTGGCAGATCTGGCTTCTGATAAGTCTGTGTAAATGCTACCAGGTCTGCATGGGAGAACTCTCGCTCTGCTTGAATTGCTGACGAAGGGCGGCCTGATGGATCATCAATAAACTGCACTGGCTCGCACTCTGTCATGGTTGTTGGCTCAGTAGGAATCAGACAAGGTAAATAGTCATCAAAGTCATCCCAGTCAATGTCTGAATCCGAGGGATCAGAAGACGATGAGCAAGATTGAAATTCCTCAGCACCACTCATCACAACACTGTCAGCCTCAGAGATATCTTCATCCAGGGTTGTGCTCTCCCGGCTCTCGACTGCCATGAGCTTGAGATACAGTGAATCTATCGGCAAGGCGAGGGTCGGTGCTACGGGATCTTTCCAGTTGGATTCATCATCAGTCATCTCGAAATCACAAACCTGGTGGATGTCTAGCTCCTCCTCTGTCATCTGCTCGGCTTCGCTGGACTGCTCTGAGCATTCTGCCTCTCTGGCTCTGATCTCTTCGATCGTCTCTATTTGTATGGTTTCGCCCTCTACGCGAAAGCATACCTTCCCACTATCATGATCGGTCACCGCCTTGGCTGTGGCCAAGAATGGACGTCCGAGAATGATGGGGGCATCAGTTACCGCCTCAGGGATCTCCATGTCCAACACAACGAAGTCCACGGGGAATTGCAGGCCCTGAATGGTAACGACCACATCTCTCAACAACCCCTTCGGCCTCTTAATCGACCTATCAGCAAACTGAAGGACGGTTCTGCTTCGAAGAAGAGGGCCAAACTCGAACTGCTTGAGTAAGGCTGCCGGAAGGAGGTTAATTGAAGAGCCGCTGTCTAGTAGAGTACGATCAAACTGTTGCTCTTGAATCTCGCATCTGACATAGGGAGCTCCTGCGTCTGGTCGCTTGGCTGGCAATGTTTTCTGAATGGCGCAGCAAGTGTCATGAGTGAGCATATGGATTTGATCTCTGTGCCTCTTCTTCCTTCTGACAGTAGTTGTTTCTTTCAAATTCTTCTTGAAGAAGGGGATATGCTCAAATGCTTCTCGTAGAGTCAGCTGAATATGAAATCTGTCAATCATCTCGTTGCCGAACTCTACCTGTTGGCTCTTTTTAGGATTTTCTTTTTTATTCCCCTTCGCTCGGCGGAGTGCCTCGGGAAAGGGGATGGTAGGGGCCTCCTCAGATGGAGGACTAGGAATCGGTCCCTGTGCCTGTGAAGACGGAGAATCCATACGAAAATCATCATTCACCACATATGGATTCGTAATTTGAACAGAAACCTTTCCTTTATTCATAGTTTTGTTTTTGTTTTTGTTCCCACAGTCTCTAGATACAAAATGTGGCAACGTCACAGATGGCTCAACAAAAGTGGATGTGGTGGCCTCAGTACCACCACTAGCACCTGTCTTCGCGGCATCAGCACCGCGCTCTGGTTCAGCATCCAAAATGGTGGCATCAGCACCACCGTCTGCATCTGGTATCACAACGGCATCAGCACCGTTGTCCTGGACTCCATCATTGGTGGCATCAGCACCACCGTCTTCAACATCATCTGTAGCGGCATCAGCACCGCTCCTCTGCTCCTCTGGCGCTCCTGGTTCGGCATCTGGTTGTCGCTCAGAAGAGGCGCCGCCGGCTGGCATCCTACTGCTCCTAGTAGTCACAAAATCAGCATCATTCACAAAAGAAGACATATCATTCAAATTGTCACTAGGAGAGGCATCCTCTATGAACTCTACCTGCTCAGATTTTCTTTTTAAATTATTAGGGTTTGGTTCGATCTGAGCGGGTATGGCGGCTTTGCCTTTGATGATGTCCCGCATTTCCTGCCGGAACTCATCCATTTCTTGCCTGAAAGATGCTCGTTGTTCAGATAGCAAGCGGGCAAGATCATCAAGGGCTGGGTTCTCATAGGCTGGACCCTGAGAACCGGATGGCTGTCCTTGCTGGAAATGGGGCTGCTGCTGCTGGTGTTGCTGCTGATACTGGGGGGGAGGCTGGGCATAAGAATGCTGAGGCGGCTGTCGCTGCCTCCACTGCTGTCCCTGATAGGCGGGACGAGGACCACTCTGATACTGTTGTGGCTGGGCATACTGGGGCTGCTGGTTGTACTGCTGTGGCTGGCCATTCTGCTGTCCTTGAGCAGGGGAATGCTGTTGGGATGAGGATCCACCATTACCCCAACGGAATCCGGGGTGATCCCTACGAATTGGGGGCTGAGGGTATCGGTCATACCAAATCCCGTTGACTTCCATCAACGGTTCCTGCTCGAAGGACGGTGGAGGAAGAACTGCCAGTGGCTGCTCCGGCTGATAAACCACCATCTGAGTCTCCTGAGATGGCGGTTGCTCTGGATGGTACTGCAGCAATGGAACCGGCTCCGCCTGGATATGGTTCACCTGGCGGTATGAGGTGGAGGCCTGGTTGGGATTGCTGCTGCTGGATGCAACCTGTGACCTGGGAGGCTGTTGGGAATGGGCTTGTGCCTCCTGAATACATAGAATTTGAGTCTTCAGGTCACTCATGGTTTTTGTGAGAAGGTCCATCTGGGCTAGACCTTGGTTCTGCTTCTTTTCAAGGATCTCCATGCGGTCCAACTTTTCACTGATGATGCCCATGTCGGTTGCTGCTGATTCTGCTTGGGCTGCGGCTACCGACGTTGTGCTGGGACCGGCATCGATGCGAGCGATCCTCTGAAATGATCCCGCTCCCTGCGGGGGCTTCTGCTGAGTGTAGACTCTGGCCTGGGTCATCACTGTAGAGTTCTCTGCCATGCCTTCGTAGATGGCCCAGACATCGTCTTCTCCCTTGGAGAAATAGGACCCACCGCAAGAGGCGTTCACAAGCCCCTGCAGCTCCGGTGTCAGCCCACAGAAGAAACTCTGCACTAGGTGGGGCTTGGAGATATCGTGATGTGGACACCAGTCTATGAGCTCTCTGAATCGATCCCATGCTTCATGGAACTGTTCATTTGGGATCATGACGAAATTGCTGATCATGGCTCGAGCTGCGTTGGTCCAGCCGAGAGGATAGTATTTCTTCAAATATACGGACCGGAGATCTGCCCACGTATCGACGAATCGCCCTAGATGCTTGAGCCAATATGCGGCTCGATCAACCAATGAGAATGGAAAGGCGATCATCCTGATTGTGTCCTCGGTCAACAACCGATCGTGGATGGTGCTGCATATCATTTCGAATTCTTGGAGATGGAGGTGCGGCTCTTCGGTCGGCAACCCGTGAAACTTGGGTAGCAACTGAATCGTGTGGTGCCGAAGCTCGAAGTCTCCGTGGATTGGCGGGAGTCTAATCCACCGGTGAGTGAGGGACGAAGCTGGGTTGTGAAGTTCCCTCATGATAGTTTGTGGCGGTCGCTCACCATCAGGATCGCCTCCTGCATCGGGTCCTCCTCCTTCTCCGCCACCGCCTCCTCCAGGTCTGTTCTCTCTCAGCTGTGCAATCTCTCTCATAAGGTCACCCATGAATGTACCCTGGTCACGGATCTGTCTCTGCATATTTTCCAGGGACGCTAGCAAGGAATTGTTGATGGCCACCTGATCAATTATGAATGGAGGGTGATCGTGGTCATCTGGGTGCTCGCCTCTGTCTGCCATTGCTTGATTCTCTGAAAATGCAAAAGAGGCCATTTCAGGTGCTGTTGAATGAGCTGAGCTCTGTGATGCACTGAATTCTGACACAATTGGACTGAGGGAAGGAGAATGGGAAGGGTGGTCGAGGGGGAACAGGGTGGATGTGAACTCAGGCTCGGAGAGCAGGCTCTCCGAGGCATTCCTAGATGAGTAGGGAGGAGTGCTGGACAGCGGTGCCGACAAGGTCGACCTAAGAGATCTCCGTCCCATCATCTTGATTATTTGAGAAGAGTGGGGATAATGCAAGAAAAGAAGAAAATGAGATGCAACAAAATTGTGCACAATTGTGCGGTGTTTTTGATCTTGACCTTAATAAATCTAACAATCAAACACAAAGCAAGGGTAAGTTCACCAACTTAACTCGTGAAGCCGTGAAGGTTCGGCTTTTATCTTGTCAGTTTTAGCTTGTTTTTCAGGTATTAATCTTTTCACGAGTCCTTAGAGCGCTACGCCTATAGGAGAGAGAGTACTGCCAGGAAAGTGTCCCCGTACTTGTCCTCCTCCTGTGTAACCTGTAACTTGCGCTTTTTAAGGTCCTTGTAACCCTTCCTGGATCCCTACTCAGCCAAAGAAATAGAGGGAGGAAGCCGATAGGCGAAACCGATACTTCGGACCTCGCTCGCAACGGAATCACCCGTGAGCGTGCAAGATCCTACTCGGACGCAGCCGGTGAGACAGACACACCCGTGAAGGCGTGGCCTAGGCTCGGTACTTCGGACAAGGTCGGCGCTCACACAATAGTGAGTCACCAATGGCGACCAAGTCCTACTCGACTACGTACGATAGTAGCGCCAATACTTCGGAAATCCAGGCGATACACAAGGCAGCCACAAGTTGGGTTTTGGGCTCTAATCCTTACGAAACGCTCACCTCACTTGGAAGGAGACCTTCCCATGCAACCTGAAAACAAGTGAGGGTGTTACTCTCCCCAAGCAATGAATCCAATTACCGATTTTATTTTTGGTCAAGTTTTCTTTAGCAGTCCCTTTTTTATTTTTATTTTTTTGGTGTTATCGCTTCTTTTGAGTCAATTCAAACAAGCGCCTAACGGTTTTTGTATTTTTCCTTTATCCTACTTTGTCCAAAAACAGAGGGAGAATAGAGTCGGAAAAGCCGTGCAAGTCGACACCAAGGTGGAAATCTCACCTTTGTGCTTAGATGATGCGTGCAAAGTAAGAGGACTTACAGCGAATCCCAGCTCTCTCCATGCGGGATGCAAAGCAGAATTTTTAAACCTAAGCTATATGGCGATATGCAAGCGGAAATCGTCCTAGAATAGGCAACTGCTAGCGTGAAGAACCACAAGCTAGCTAGCAACTCCTAATCCGAGTGTCCGGTCTAGGCTCACCCCTCCTCTGCCCAACACATTTGGGGTAGGAGAAAGCGCTTGTTCGGGTGTGAGCTCGCGGCGCGTGGATTTGGAAGCTACTAACTAACTGTTTAATTAGTCTAAGTCCAAATACGAATCTATAGGAGCATGCAAGTATAATTAGGTGTTTGGACCTATTCTAATCGAATCAAGCAGAACTATAACTAAGAGCTCAAACCACAAAAGAAAGTAAAAAATGAAAACAAAACCGGAAAATGACTGCGATGAAAAACGCGATAAAATCCGCGGTGAGCCCCCGGGTGAACAAACACCCGGAAATTAGGCCTGAATGTCTAAGTGTCCAAGTCCAAGTGTACCTGTATTATTACAAATTAAATAAATCACTCTCTCACCAAAAATAAAAGACAAGCTAATCTAAGCACTCTCTCTCTCACTCCTTGCTCTCTCCTGCCGGCTTGGCTAAAGAATAGCCGGCTCTACGTCCCAAGGTTGCGTCGGGTCGCCTAGACGATCCGCCTCGCTCCGCGGTCCCTCGCAAGAAGACAAAGAAGAGTGGTCAGATAACTCAACAAGATATATCAAAATGTAAGAGATGAAAAATGCTGCTATGGTAAACAATCACACAATCAAACAAAAATGTGAACTACAAGCTGTTGCACCCCGGCAACGGCGCCATTTGATAAACTCGAATTATCGACGGTCTTAAGTTCAACACAAAGCGTGAACTCAGTCGCAGTGTCGACCAATCAAAATCCGAATTTAATCAACAATTAACCCACACTAAGATCAACCAATTAGAAACAATGTGGAGTTAAAATTTATTTTTAACTCTACATAAAAGATGTATAGGTGCAAGTATGTAGAGAGTTCGAACACAGGGAACAAACAGTGTAGCTCAAGCAAAAATGCTAAAGTGTGTGAGTGTGTGATGTGTCTACACTAAGCAAGAGAACAAAGCAATTTTTGTGGGTTTTTAATTTTGAAAATTTTTTTTATTTAATTTTTAATTTTGTATTTTGATTTTTGATTTTCTGACTTTTATATTTTATAATTTATATATTATTTTTTTTATTCTTTTTCAATATTGGAAAGTAAAGACAATATAATAAAAGGCTAGATAAAATATCAATAAAAATGCACAAAAATACTCAAAAATCCAGAAATAAAATGTTTTTGGTCTTTTTAATATTTTTTACTATTTTTGTGATTTTTGGGGATTTTTCAAGGTGTTTTTGATATTTTTAAAAACTGACATAAGGCAAAACAGTGGAAATAGGGCTGGCTGTGAATAAAATGCAATTTAAAAATAGCAACCAGTACCCAAAATGTTTCACACTATTTTTCTACTGAAAAGAACAAAATAAGGGATAAACAGAAGCTGAGTTTATAATTTTTTGATTTTTCTACTATTTTATATATTTTTTTGAAGTTTTTGAGAGTTTTTAATTTTTTAGTGTTTTTCTTTTGAAATTTTTAATGATTTTTGGACTGACACTAAAAGACAATAAAATAGACACTAGGTGATTTTTTTGGAATTTTTGGAGGGGTTTTAATATTTTTTTGGTATTTTCTAAGCTAGACAGTGCACAAAATAGATGTTTTTGATTTTTAATAAATATGAAAATAAAATAAAATCAAAAACTAAATAGATGGCGTTAAAGTACACGTGCACAAGAGCCTAACCCTAATTTTGTGGAATTTTTGGACTTGAAATGATATTTTAACCAATTAGGACAAATATCCAAACATTAAACAGTCCTAGCAGGGGTATATGTGCAATATCCAAAACATCCAGGGGCATACATGCAATTTTCCACAAAAATATACACTGTATATTCAATTTTTAGCACCAAAATACAATTACAAAACCTCCTGGGCCTCCTAGCAATTTACCCACCAGGGCGCGTGACTTGCACGCGCCTGGGAAGGACTAAAATGTAATATAACAAAAACCTGGGGGCCTACTTGCAAAATATCCAAAAATATTACACGTGCTACGAAAGTTTCAGGACTAAAACGAAATACACAAACATACGGGGGTTCCTTGCAAAATGCCCACCCCCTCATGTGTACAGGTCACGTGAGGTGACGTGGCGAAGGACCCAAATGCAAATAAATAAAGTCTGGGGGTCTTTTTGCAAATATTACAAAATATTTAAACTACAGACGACAGTTTAAAGACTAAAAAGTAAATACAAAAGGCGCGAGGGTGTAGATGCAAAATACCCTCGACGCGACGCTCCGATGATGACGCGTGGCGCGAATCCAACGGCGGGACGACAGGGCGCGATCCAGCGGCTGGAAGCGATCCACTTATCCACGTGGCGCACGATGAGCGGTCGATGACGCTTCGACGACGCACGGCCTGGATTAGATCTTCCTTGGTTGATCGGACGGTCGAGGCGAAGGATGATCCAACGGAGGCTGTGCGATCTGGGGAGGGCTCCTCGATCCAACGGCTGGGAGGCGATGAGGAAGAACAGCGAAGAACGCCGGTGAGGCGAACTTCGCCGCTCCAGATCGTCGTCCTCCGGCGAAGTCAAGGCTCCAAAATGGCCGTGGAGCGACCCCTGGTCCTTCTCTATCGGCTGGTGGCGGCAAAAAGCCTCGGCGGCGGCCGAGGTGCTCAGGTGAAGGTGGCGGAGCTGGGAGGTCCAGCCACGCTCCGGCGAGCTTCAAAACTCGCCTCCAGGCGTCGTTGCTCGTTCTTTGACCTGCAAAAATAGTCAAAGGGTCCAGGGCAAACTACCTGGACCCTTGGATGGTCGCGAGGGGGTGCGAATCGACAGGTGGATGCACGGCCGGAGTTGCGCTCCGGCCAAGGTGCTCGATTGGGCGATATGGATGATGGAACTTCGATTTTTTTGGGGGATAATGATCCTTAAGCTAACAGGAACGAAATGGTACAAAGAAATAGGCGGGGGGGATGCCCTCGATGGCCGGAGCCAGAGGAGAAAGGGGTACCTCGACGCCGGCTATTGGCGGAGGTGCTGGAGCTTCCCTCGACTTCGCGCGCCTCGGCTGAAGGGTTGGCGATGGAGCTGTCACCTCCACGGACCTCAGCAGCACAATGGTGGCGCTGAAGGGTGGACCAAGGGGACTCAATTCGAAATGGAAGAGGGGGAGTTGGTTATATTTGGTTTGACCCGAGATGACAGGGGTCCAAAGACCAAGAGGTCTGGAGCACCTCATTGATCCATACCCCGATGTAAACATTCGGCGGGCATGAGGGATGAACGAGGAAGAGGATCACAGAAGAAATCGAGACGAGATAGTGCAAGATTCGGCCTAGAAAATTGGGCGAAATGAGACAAAAACGCACTCTGACACAAGCTACAGGGTGTAGGTCAGACTGTTGACCGAGGTCAACAGTCCTGGCCTCCTGGTTGGTCCACGTGGACCAACCAGGAAAAACCCTGGAAAAATATATTAATAATTCTATTTAAAATACTAAATGGCCGAATTAAATAAAAGTTATAAAATAAAAAATGCTTAGAATTTTATGTAGTATTTTATTTTGATTTTTATTTATTTTTATGACTTATATTTTTACAAGTTTCCTTTTTAACCCTATGTAGGTATAATACCTATGTATTTTAATATTTTTTTTAATTTAGGTATTTTTAATTTATTTTATTTTGGTTTTTATTTTCTAAAATTATAACAAACTTTTATATACATAAATATATTTTTATTTTATTTTTCTGAGATGTTTTATATATTTAATAAAATACAAGTGTATTTTATATAGGTATAAGTAGATGCAGTACACCTATGTAGTCTTTATACAAGTATTTTTATTTTTATTTTTCTTTGCATTTTATTTCAATTTTAATGCACATATATATTATAAGTAATATTTACAAAATTATAAAAATATAAAAATGAATAAATAATGAATAAAGAATAAATTGAATATTTTATTCAGTACAAGTGTGCAATGAGGGTCCAAAACTCAACTTTCAAACCGGAGCTCTGCCAAATGCGAAACCACCGCCATTGGATAGATTATTTTATTCTATATACAATTAAAGGTGAGTTTGCTACATTTGGAGTTGTCAGTTGTGAGATACGGGTCTGGGAAGTTGGGATTTTGGATTCTTATTCAGACCATATCTTTTTGTCTGTATATGATTTTTCTGTGAAATCAATTTTGTATTTTTCTTTATCAAATTATCTACAACATTCATGTACAAAGTTTCTTTATTTGATGTATAAAAAGTGGAACCAAAAATAGGTCCCAAAATGAATAAGAAATGAACAGGAAGTATAGGTATTTTGACTGTATTTCTGACCTTATCTCCCCCTACTTTATTCCTTGTCGACCTATTCATCAAGATGCCTAGGTCTCGAGGGTTTTGGGTCATAAAATATTTACAATATTTTATTCTTTTTCTTTTCTTTATTTATTCTATTATTTTGGCCTTAATTACAGTAATTTACACACTGTTTAGATGCACATGCATGAATGCTAAGATGCTCTATTTAAGGCTATTTACAGGCATTTGCTAGGGTTTTTGGTGCCAAAATGATAGAATAAAGATGATGAAATGTGGATTCATCACACTCTACCGCTCCTAAGAGTAACAACGTTAGATATAAACAAATCATTTCTACATGAATCGGGCAGATCACTGCAAACTACGTGCTCCTTGCGTCAAAAATTATTAAGATTGTCCTCGACCTGGGCTTGTACGACGGTTTTAGCAGCTGTTAGCTCGTCTATCTTTTTCGTCATCTCAGCCATATTCTTGACGAGTTGTTCCAGACAAGCGAGGGTCGGCTTCACCGGTGCAACCTCAGAGGAATCACCCACTTGGGACCTCTGGTTCTGATAGTGAGGGGGAGGATGCTATTGGTAACCCTGTGAAAAGTGGTGAGGAGGAGGACGAGAAGAAAGTTGTGAATACTGTTGGGAGGGATAAGAATTCTGATATGCTGCAGCCGGAGGAAAGCCCTGATGATGGTAGCCGGAGTGCTATTGCAGATACCCCTACCTCCCTGTGTTCCCATATTACGAAGGCTGCTGGTTTTGGGGTGGGTAGGGCTGGAAGTTTCTTCCTCCCTGCTACTGCTGGTGAGGGGGACAGTTGGCCAAGTTTTGATCCTAAGGGTGTACTTGAGGACAGACCAGCTGTTGTTCATGATCCCCCACTCCGTTGATCTCCTAAATCTGCGGCGGGTGACGAGAAAACTACTTAGGATAAGCTGCATGCATCTCTGGTTGAGAAACAACCATCTGGTTCTAGGACTGCGGGGGCTACTCTGGGACCTGCACGTAGTATACATGTTGGACTGGTTGCGACGATGAGAGACATGGATTAGGAGGTTGTGTCTGTGATGGCTCCTTCTGCTCAGAGAGATTCTTTGCAGTGGCAGGCACAGAGTTGCAAGTGTTGGCATTTAGAGCACAAACTAGTTGCTCCAACTGTTGAGAAATCAAATCGAGCTTCTCCAAGCGCTTGGTTCTTTTCTCAATGACAAGCTATTTTTCGAGGTCCTGTGACCTCTTCTCAATGATGTCTACCTTAGACAAGTGGCTCCTAATAATGCTGAGGCTGGAGCTCTTTTCCTTGTCTTCGGCATGGGTAGCCATATTAACGGGCTTGTTGATGGTGGTAGGCATCTTCATGTAGGCATGTGATGAAGACTGAGCGGCTCTCCTTCAGCCATCTCCTCAAAAATGTTCCATACAACATCCTCATCCTTGTTGAAATGCAAGCCTCCGCAAGTGGCCTCGACGAGTCTCTGGCTCTTCAATGTCAGCCCACCGAAGAAGTGTTGCACGAGACTAGTCTTAGGAATTTCGTTGTGGGGACATTTTTCTTGTAGTTCCTTAAATCTTTCCCACACTTCATGGATTGTCTCGTGGGGTTATTGGTAGAAACTAGAGATGTGTGCACGCATATGGTTTAGGCGACCGAGAGGGTAGAATTTTTGGAGAAAAGCATACTTTATCTCCTCCCAGGTTGTGACTACCTTCCCCATGTGGTCAACACAATACAAGGCCTTGTCTAGGAGGCTGAAGGGGAAGGCAGTCATATTAACTACCCCTAAAAGAATATCGGGATAATGAGCAATGGCATAGAAACGACCAAACATCTTGAGGTAAATATATGGTTCTTTAGTAGTGTTCCCATGGAATACGAGAAACAAGGACAAAAACTACAGCTTTTGCTTGAAGTGGACATGGATTTTTGGAATTTGAATCCACTTTGTGATGCGTCCTGCTCCAGGATTATATGTCTGTTTCAAAGTGGGATTTGGCGGCTATGTATCTTCCTTCCTTCTCTCAAAATAGGGTCTACCAGCGGAAAATTCATCTCCAGCTCCTCCCAGATTTTGTTCAAACTCAGGTTCTGGTTCTCCCTCCCTTTTGTCGTATCTCTCATCGGCCCTTCTCCTCAAGTCATTCAGCATATCATGAAATGAGGCCTGGGCCAAAGCCTGATTGGTTAGTTGTTGTTGGATGGCCTGGATAGAAGCAACAACTGACTGTTGACCTCATTCTGGGTAGTGTATTGTCCTTCCCCCTGATCTGCCTGCTCAGCCGGCTGGGGCTGTGGACCCTTTCCTCTTCTAGGGGGAGCCATCTCCGAATCGGCTTGAATGTATAGTTTGTGATCAAGTTGAGAATCTGCTGGATGGAGTAAACCCTGATCAATCTCTTTATGAACACCAACTGTTGAGATGAATCTGGAATTAAGATCATTCCCAGATTGTTGTTAACGGAGCATAGGATATTGACTGAAATCGATCTCCATCCACAAGGGGTTGATTATGGGACAAGAGTAATCCCGGTTTATTTGGAGGGGAAGAGCTAGTTCGGGTTGCGAGTCCATCCCAAATAACAGATTTATTGGGGAAAGACAAGTATTAAAGGAAGAGAGAATCAATGAGTCCAAGGAGAAGTTCGCAAGATCCGAACTAACTCCTTGGAGATCGTCTCTCCTTATAGAAGATGTTGGTGACACGGAATTGATGTGGGCATCAGTTGGGATCAAACTGAACCATTCGTGTTATGGCATCTTGAGAGGGTCAAAGGAGATAGATGATGGATGAAGAATACAGAGATGTACAATAACTAAAGGCAGTGCAAAACAATAGAAGGCTCACAATGAGCGAGGGTCTCTTAATGAGGAGAGCAAAATTTACGCAAGTGCGGAAAGTTTTTGATCTTGACCTATACAAGACTAATCAATCAAACCTCAAAACAATGGATTCACCAACTCGACCCGTGAAGCTGTGACGGTTTGACAATTATCTTTGTCGGTTTTAGATTTGATTTCATGCAATTAATTTTTGCATGGGTCCTTAGAGCGCTACACCTATAGGAGAGAGCACTACCAGAAAAGTATAACGTACTTGTCCTCCTCCTGTGTAACTTGTAGTCTATACTTTTTAAGGTCCTTGTAACCCTTCCTGGATCCCTACTCAGCCAAAGAAATAGAGGGAGGAAGTCGATAAGTGAAACCAATACTTCGGATCTCGCTCGCAACGGAATCACCCGTGAGTATGCGAGAACCTATGCGGATGCAAGACGATGAGACCTACACCCCCATGAAGGCATGGCTTATGCTCAATACTTCGGACATGGTTGATGCTCTACCTACACAATAGAGAAATCATTGTTGACCAAGCCCTACTCGCCTATGTATGATAGAAGCGCCAATACTTTGTAAATCCAGGCGATACACAAGGCAGACACAGACTGGATTTTGGGCTCTATTCCTTACGAAGCTGCTCTCTCACTGGGAAGGAAACCATCCTATGCAACCTGAAAATAAACGAGGGCTTTCTTCACCTAAGGCAATGACTCCAATTAATCAATTTTATTCAGGTCAAGTATTTTTAGCAGTCCATTTTTTAATTTTTTGTGTTATCACTTGCTTTTAGTAAATTCAACAGAAGCGCCTAACATTTTTATCTTTTCTTTGATTCCTATTTGATCCAAAAACAGAGGGAGAAGGTCGGAAAAGTAATGCAAGGTGACACTAAGATGGAAATCTCACCTTAGTGCCTAAATGATGAATGCTCAGTTAGGAGACTTACAATGCTTCCCAGCTCTCTCCATGCGGGATGCAAAACAGGAATTTATAAACCTACACTAAATGTCGATATGCACACATAAATCATCCTAAGCAGGCAATTGCTATACGTGAAGAACCAAGTGCTAAGTTCTCAGAATGAAACCTAAGTCCTGTCTCTGATGTCGATCGGTGCCGCTACAACGGGTCCTGCAAGCGATGTATATGACCTTTCTCAGCACGCGGTTTCAAGACTGAGTAATTTAGCAATTAATTAAATCTATGTCCAGACGTAGAGACTATAGGTGCATGCAATGGTGGTTAATATGTTTGGCCTTAGAGTACACGATCGGGCAAGCCTAACGACTAAACGCTCATTCCACAAAACAAATAAAAAAGGCAGAAAACACAAAACCATGAGAAACAAATAAAAAGAAAGAAAAAGAAACTCGAAAAATGTGATGAGCCCCCAAGTGAACAAACACTTGGAAATTGAGCCCGAGAGTGCAAAGTCTTGGGTACATGTAAATAGTCAAAAATGAATCTCACTCTCACTAAAAAGTAAAAATACTAAACTATCCTCCCTCTCAATCAAGCTCCCCCTACTCTCTTCTGTCGGCTAGGGTTGAATAGATGGATCCTTGTCCCAAGGCTACGTAGGATTACTTAGGTGATCCTCCCCGGTTCGTGGTCCCTCACAAGAAGACATGAGAAAAGGCGTGAGACAATTCAAAGTTAATACTCAAATAAAGAGAAATAATAATAAAAATGGATATGCAAGTAAAAAAGATAAATTCTAATCTATTAGCTGATGCTCCCTAGAAACAACGTTATTTGTTGAAGAGGATTTTGCAAGGGTCTAGAAATCTTACAAGACGAGAGATCCAGTCAATGCGGTGACCGCTCATGAAACCTAATTTCAGACAAACATTAACCCACAACAGATTATCAAGCAATGAAAAACAGATGCGGAGTTAAAATTTTATTATAACTCTACAACAAGGATGTATATAGGTGCAAGTATGTAGAGGTCAAACATAGGGAGCAAATGGCTAGATCGGGGCAAATAAATGCACCAAATGATGATTGTGAACTATTTGTCAATGATTTTTAATGTGGGTTTTTTATTTTTGATTCATTTATATTATTTTATATTATTTTGTATTTTGATTTTAAATTTTCTATTTTTATATCTTCTTTTTTATATTTTTATATATTTTTTAATTCTTTTTCATTTAAATTATATCATATAGCTATATATAGGATATGTGTACAATCTAGACCAAGTTAGATATAAATAATAATAAAAAGATTCAAAATAATACAAATAAAATATTTTTGGGTTTTTAAATACTTTTTACTATTATTATGTTTTTGGGAATTTTTGTTAATTTTTATATATTTTTAATGTCAAAAATACCCAAAATCAGGGTTAAAATAAATACCAAAATCAAAATGGAGATTAAAATAGAAAACAAAATCAAAATTTCACCAAATTAATTTTTAAAAAATATAATAATATAAATAAAATTGTAAAATAGAAAACACAATTTTTTGCTTTTTTAAGTATTTTATATAATTTTATGAAAGTTTAAGGGGTTTTTCATTATTTAGAGTTTTCTTTTATATTTTTTAGTGATTTTTGGTCTGAAAGTTAAAAATACATATATACATAAAATATACTTTTGGGAATTTTTCAAAATATTTTTATAATTTTTAGGTATTTTCTATTGCAAATAAGGAGAAAATAGGAATTTTTTAATTTTTAATAAATAAATAGTAAAAATCCTCAAAATTGCAAACTAAAATATGTGCATGAATGTGTGCGCAACCAGAAAACTACAACAATTTTTTGAGAATTTTTCGAATTTAATCGCTATTTAAAATAAATGAAAACAATAAAGAGAAATACATTGCCGGTAGGGGCATTTTTGTAAATATTAGAAATGTCAAGGGCCTACTTGCTATTCTCCCAAAAAGTTAAAACTGAATAAATTAATTTACTCACTAAAGAGAAATATAAAATAGTCTAGGGGTCCCATTGCAAAAATCCACTTCACGTGGTGCTAAGGCTGCTAGTTGAACCGAATCATTCGAATTTGATTAGGATTCGTTCGATAAAAATTCGAAAAAAAGTTCGATTCGAAATCAAATGAACTGAATTTGAATTTTACGTGTGGATTCGATTCCCAAATGAATTGAATCTGAATTAACTTGTATTCGATCGATAAAAATTCGATTCGATTCGATATTTATATACATACATATATGTATATATGTATCTATATATTTATCTTCATATACATAGTACATGCATGTATACATGCATATAATACATACATATTTTACATACATACATGTAACAACCCCACTCTAGGTCTATTAGGATCCTTTCCAAATATTCTTGTGCAAGGATTTATAACATAATTGCATCAAAAGATTGTCATGCATTTATTCAAATTCATTTGTAAGTAAATAGAAGCAGAAAACAATATTAAAATATGTACTAACGACGCTTAATTTACATTCAAAGATTTAGCATTTGCATTATATCTCTAAGCATAACATATGCAAGCATCTAAGGATACTCTAAAACCAACTTACTACAGTTATTAAGTGGTTATTTTTAAGCTTATAATCATATATAGGCTCCATTGGTATGATTTATCATGCTCAGACTTCACCGTTGTGATTACTCCCACAATACACCGACATGGCTTTTCAATGCGTGACATGTATATGCAACATTAGGCACCATTAGTGAGACTCCATCTCTTTCATTTCCCCTTTATAACTAAGTTCAAATGGTTTAACTCCGAAATATGTTGAGTCAAAGATGTGTGTCCTTCATTCATCGGTTATACAGAATATATAAGTTTTCATCTTTACTTCTTATTTTAACATGACAATAGCTTAGATATGAGTTACTTTGTATAAAGTAATAATCGATCTTAGCATGCTATTGAGAAATTTTGAGGCATTAAGTGGATTGTTAAACACTTTAAGTTATCCTAATTTAATATGTACGTATATATATATGCATGTATAATCCTATTGGTTAAAGACTAAACGTTTAATATAAAAAAGAATAGAAAAATTAAGTTATAAAATCTACTAGAAAAGATCAAATGTTTAAGATAGTTATTCTAATTCCTCACCCACACATTTATTTTAATGTTCCCACATTACTTGCACTACCTTTTTCATTCTCTTTTTCACTATCTACCAAAGATTTCAAAAATCCATGGTAGATTATGGTGGCATTTCTCCTGGCATATGAAAATGATGGTTTTGCTACTTTGAGTTCCTCAATATTTGTCGTGGCTCGAAATTTATCTCGATATCTCTCCTCTGCTTTTATGTTTTGATTTTCCATGCATAGCAATCCATGATGATTATCATTTTCAGCACGACATTTGTCATCACATGAGTAATATACAAGTTCTTCTCACGACGATGTAAATTATTCCTTTGTACATCAAAATTCCGTATATTTTATTACATGGCTTAGTTTTTCAACATTATATCCATACGCTTAATGAAGAGGTTTTATATTGCTTTGTTATTTTTGTTATTCCTATTATTATAAATAATAATGTTAATTTGTATCAACTTTCTATATAAGTTTGATCTTATGTTGCTTTAACATGCAATGGTGATTATAATGTGTTCAGCTTTTTCATCAATGATATTTTAACTCTTTGATAGCCTCATTAATTATATTATATTTATATATCGATTCTCATAGAAAAAAAAGTATATTTTGATTGTAAAAGATATATAATGATTGTAAAAATTAGGTACTTTTTCCCATTATTTTGATTATATAGTTTTTTTTCAAATTATCTTAGTGATATATATATATATATTCAAACTTAGAATTACACAATAAAATATTATATTCTATTATTCTTCATATAATATTAGTTATATAAGCTCTAAAACATCAATTTATGATTCAAATTTGAAATAAAATGAATCGAATTTGAATATTCGGAACTCAAAATGAATTGAATCTAAATTTAAGTTGGCAAATTCATTTAAAATTCGATTCGAGTGCGGATTCGAAATTTTTATAATGAATTGAATCAGAATCCTGGCGGATTCGAAGGTATTCGATTCAATTAGCACCCCTACGTGGTGCGTCACGTGAGGAGACATGGCTAGGACTGGAATGCAAATCCCAAAAGTACAAGGGCTTAATTATAAATATCGGACAACTATTATAACAACAGAAGAAAGTTTTAGTGCTAAATAGTGAATACAAAAATGATGAGGATAAAAGGCACAAAATACCCACAGCCTTGCGCGTATGAACGACTGGATTGCGCAACTTATGACACGTGTCGACGCGAATGGGGGTGATACCCCTCCGCGGATGCACGACTGCGATTAGATCAGCCGAGGAGAATCAGATGGCTCTGGCTTAGCTTGATCTGATGGTCACTAGATGACCTGGCACGTCTCTTGAATCGGATGGCTGGGACCACCCTTGGAAGAACAGGGATGAACATGGACTGGTCCTAACTTCAACTGTTCTGACTCCTCCCACCGGCCGGAGGAGAGGCTCCTTCGAAGCGCAAAAGTCTCCTAGGGGCCGTGCGAAACTGCAGGTGGGTACGAACGGGCTCCAGAAGGTCTCCGATAAGCACTGTAGGTCGGGGAAGGCGAGGCACAATAGGTGCCTTGGCCTACTCCAAAATAGACCCTTAAGTGGGTCCTCTTGCTCCAAACCCCTACAAATGAAATTTAAACAAGAAAAATGGAGGCTCGGGGTTTTTCTGGAGAAGGGGAGCGGAAGGTGGCCCGGGCAGACTCCCCTCCAGGGAGCGACAGAGGATGAGAGGGATGACTCGTGTTCTGTGCAAGAACACATGGAGTGAATGTACGTCGGGTGGTGAGAATGCGAAGAGGAAGGAAGTGAGGGTGATTGGTGAGGCGAAGGGCGTTTGAGATGCGGAATCAGCTGGCAGAGCTAGAGCTCCGCCGGATAAAGATCTCGACTCAACACTACATTCGACGAGATAAACAGGAAAGAATTGAGACTTCTAAGCTATGGCTATGCTAGGGAATGAAAAAGACAGAGAAATAAAGGGAAAAGCTCACCGGGGCTCGCCTGGTACGGAGCTCTGGGTGTAGAGGGTGGCAGAGCAGGACCAACTCGATTGGACACCCACGCGGTCCCCTGAAGGTTTGGATTGACTCCTTGTTTCACCAGGAAGTTCTTCAAATACCTAGGTTTAGGGTTCAAAGGTGAAAGAATGATCAAAATGTGAATGGAAGAATGGGGAGGCCTTTGTACACGTTGGCGAGCGCGGGCTCAAAGAACGAAGAATATCGAGTGAATCCGTGACCTAATCCTCAAGGAGAGCTAAGGGCATGTATGCTCGATTGACGAGTAGAAAAAGTCAAGAAGAGAGCCATGCCAATCGGTGAAAGATGTGATCTCAATCAAATTGAGAAGAAGGGCAAAAACGAGGTGTAAGATAATGGCATAGGGGCAGGTCAGAGGGGGGAGTTGACCCGTGGTCAACTCTCTAACGCACCTGGTTGGTCCACGTGGACCAACGATGAAAAATCGCTGCAAAAAGATTAGAAAAATCAATTTAAAATAGTAAATGAATTTAATAATTTTAGGTTATAAATAAAAAATATTTATTTTTTTTTGAATTATTTAACTATGATTTTTATTTATTTTTTAGGGATTGATATTTACAAGTTAATTTTTAGGGTTAAGGAATAGGAATATTTATCTATATATTTTAGCCTTTTTTGTATTTTTGTCTTTATTAATTTAGTTGACTATTTTATATATATAAATTATTTTTATACACCTAAATACATTTTTTATTTTATTTTTCTGATATATTATATACACTTAAATAATTAGGTATATTATCTATATAAGTATAGTTATAAGCACTTTACCTATGTATTTATACAAGTGTTTTTATTTTAATGTTTTCTTGATGTTTTTATTCCAGTTTTAATATGTTAATATATTATAAATAATATTTAAAAATTATAAAAATATAAAATTATAAAAATAATGAATAATGAATATTTTAATAAGTATAGTTATACAATAGGGGTCCAATACCTAACTTTCACATCTTAACTCAAAAAGATATGAAACCACCATCATTAAATAGCTTATTAAAAGTTCAATTAAAGCGATTTCGATATATTTTGATTTTTTATTTGAGAGATATGAGTCTGGGAAGTTGAGATTTTGGAAACTTATTCTGAGTATAGCTTTTTATCTGTACATTATTTTTGTATGAAATAAATTTTGTATTTTTCTATATTTTATTATCTACAATTGTCATGTACAAAGTTTCTTTATTTGAGGTATAAAAAGTGGAACTAAAAATAGGTCCCAAAAAATGAATAAAAAGGAATTAAATAAATTTGAATTTATTGTATTTTGGCCCTTATCTCCCCCTACTTTATTCCTTGTCGACCTAGTCATCGAAATGCCTAGGTCTCGGGGTTGAGGGTCCCAAATATTTTCAATATTTTATTCTTTTTTTTCTTTTCTTTATTCTATAGTTTTGGTGTTAAAACTGTTACTATTTACACAATAATGCAAGAATGTTAAAATGCATGAATTAAGGATATTTACATGCATTTGCTAGGGTTTTTAAGGCCAAAATGATAGAATAAAGGTGATGAAATGGAGATTCATCAGTCCCTTGTCATAAGTATAAGGGGGTGTACACTCCAAGGGTTCACTCTTCGTTCGGTTTCATCACTCTTATCGTTGCCTATACTTAGCGCTCTTTAACCCTAATATAGGGGGAGTGATGCGTATATTCTTCCCTCATGTATTTTCTCTTATTTGTTTCTTTTATTGATCCCTTCCATTGTATCCCTTTCTTGTCTATACTTCGGGATATCTCACCCTAAGTATTGGGGGAGACAGTATGAGTTGTGATCTATTCATTCCCACCCTCAACCCTCCCTACATGTAGATACAACATGTTATACATAGGATTATTTCATCCTAAGTATATGGGGACAGTCGTCTTCTCGTTCATTCATTCCTTCATTCTTGCATTCTTTATTCGTCGTTGTAGCATAGGCTCTTCCATATTCGGTATGAGTTATGTCTTCTCTTTTTCTCTCTGATCTATGTACTTTTATATTTTAAATAATATGGCTAATTAATAAAAATTGTACACATAAATACCCAATTCTTTGTATTTACTAATTAATAAATCAGGTTAAAAATGTTTTTTTCAAAATATTTAAAAAATAGTTTGAAAAACCTTTAGAAAAATCTTTTAAAAACTATTTGAAAAATGTTTTGTTAAATATTTTCAACCTTTGTAAAAATGTTTTTATTTGAAAAAATTTCTTTTATTTGTTTGAAATAAAAACTTTTGGAAAATCTATTTGCATATGATTTTGAAAAATGGGTGCAAATATTTTGAAAAATCTATATATAATGTTTGAAAAATCTTTGCAAATAATTTTCAAATTTTGCAAAATGTTTGTAAAAGCTATTTATCAAATTAGTTTGCAAAATGAAGGTTTCAAATTTTTATAAATTTTTCAAATTGTTTTTGAGAATTAGGTATGCAATAAAATCCTTTATAAAACTTGCAGAAATCAGTATATTCTTAAAACCCAACTCTTGTAAATAGGAGATGCATCGTGTGTAAATATTCGTACCTATTTTTCTTTACCAAAACCTTTTGTTTTGAAAAATCCCAAAACATTTGCAAAATCTTTACAAAAATTGCATAAAATTTTTCAAAACCTTTCAGAAATCCATAAAAATTTCATCGTTTGAAAATTGCATCACACAAATTATTTCCTACAATGTTCATAACATTTGCATTTTTTGGATTGAGTTTAATAACTAAACAAGTCTAAGTAAAATCCTGACATTGGAGCTTGGTTGGACATTAAATATACTTAATCACAGGACCTATAGGAACTGGAATTAAGGTTCTTCAAGTATAGTTGACTTACTTCATTGAGGTCACGAGACTTAGTTCAATGTCGTGTTGACTGCATGAGTAGAATATTTCGGAGCACACGAATGACTCTTGTTGATAATGAACTGGCTTTTACACCTACACCTTACACTTTGCTCACCTCAGTTGAAGTTGTAGAGGGTTGGATTTGCCAGCATGAGACACAAGCCAATGGAAATATGTAAGTCACACTTTTATGGTCATTGTACCCATCCCGATCCAATGGCGATGAGATCTAAAGGAAGAAGTTGTGGGGTTGCTATAATGCTTCAAAAGAGGGATAGTCTATCGACTCAAGAAGAAAAGGTCCTTATGTAAATACTGTTATAGTATTCAAAAAATAATATATAAAAAACTCCAAAAAAGTGGACAGGCATGATTGAAAATAAAATGCCTACTGGAATGTATATATTTGTATAGTCATTAAGCAAGCTTGAGCTTCAAAGTCATATGTTTGTGAGCCTTTAGTTGGATAACTTGGCTACACTGGTCAAGCATCCTAGGATAAGTAGCTGCACTGGCTACCACCCATTCTTCTCTCCACCTCCTCTTCTTGAGCTATTTGTGACTTGAACTTAGAAGGGAATACCCCGCTTCTTGAGGAAAGAGTTGTTGGATTGGGGAATTAGGGTCACCATGTTGGAGAAGACTGCCTTTTACGACTTCGACTGAGGAGAGCTACATATCTCACACACTGTCCAAGATAGATTCATAGTCATAAGGGTTTGCGTATGAGTTGAAGTATTCTGACTTGGCTATTGAGGAGATTGAGTAGAGTTTTGAGATTCTTGAAGGCTATTGTGTTTCAAATCCATATCCCAATAAGGTTCCGAACACACCTGAAATTCAAAAGTCCGACTTAAGCTCCAAACTTTTATTTTATGAAGACAAGTTTACGAATTAAAATCAATCCATTTTCTTTCCTTTTATTTTCTTTATTTTTATTTTATGCACTTAGTGCATAATTGTTTGGTAGGGACTAGCAAAGGCAAGTATAAGAGGTGATGAGTCTCAATTTTTGTCACCATTATTCTATCATTTTGGCCTTAAAAACCCAAGCTATTGGATGTAAATAATGTTATTTGTACAAATTATCATTCATTATTTGTTCCATTTATTATATATAAAAACTGCTTTAATGCCAAAATTATAGAATAAAGAAACAAAAAGAATAAGAATAAAATTCCAAAGGTATTTTATGACCCTAAACCTTGAGTCCTAGGCATCTTGATGACTAGGTCGATAAGGAATATAATAGGGGGAGATAAGGATCAAATATTCAATAAATTACCATTTTTTTATCATCAATATTGAATTTTTAAGACCTATTTTATTTTACGTTATTTATACCTCAAATAAAGAAACTTTGTACATGAAAGTTGTAGATAAAAATACAAATAAACATAAAAAATTGATTTCTCATACAAAAATAATATATAGTATACTTTTTATACTCAAAATAGAAAGCCAAAACCCAATCTTCCCAAACCAATATCTCCTCGATAAAAAAATAAAAAATTCACCTTTAATTGTATATAACTTTTAATAATCTATTTAATGAAGGTAGTTTCATTTAATTAGGTGTTAAGGTGCAAAAGTTAGGTTTTGGACCCCTATTGTATACTATACCTTAATAAATATTGATTTAATTTATATTTAAATAGAATAAAACCATAAATAAAACAAAAAAATAAAATAATATACAAAAATACATAGATGAAATAACTATGCTTATACATATATATTATATACCTATATTTATTTAAATAGACATATTATATTAGAAAAATATAATAAAAATATATTTATGTATATAAAAATAAGTTATAAATATTAAAATAAGAAAATTAAATAATAAAATAAAAATACAAAATAAAAATAAAATACTCAAAACATAGGTAATTATACATATGAATCAAACCTTAAAAAGTAACTTGTAATAAATAAAGTCATAAAAAATACAAACATAATAAAATACTACAAAAAAAGAAAACATTTTTATGTTTTAATGAAAATTTAATAAAATCATTTACTAATTTATTTTAATTTATTTTTGATTTTCTATTGTTTTTTCTCTTTTTGCGGATGACCTGGCCCAATAAGGCCACGTCATTCGTTGACCTGGGTCAACTGTTTAAACCAAGCCTTAGACCTGTCAGACTATTTTGAACCCTACCTTCTCAAATTTTTCCCTCGTGATCCATTGCTCGAGGCCTGACGAGTCCTTGACTTGTCTTCACTATTCATTCATCCACGTCGATACCTCGCATCGAGTTGAGCTCCATCGATTCGCTCTAGATCTTTCCTCAAAGACTCCCAATTAAAGGACAGTGAAAACCCTCAGTTAATTATGTCAAATTAACGTTAATTTTGTTCGTTGTAGGTAGACAATTCACGATTAATCAAAATGACCACTTATTTAATTATTAGTCCAACTAAAGCGAGCTGTCTACCTTTTTTACATGGGAAGTCTAAGGTCATACTCAGGGAGGCAACTATCTCCTTAGGTCGGTTTTTAATCAATCTTGAGGTTAGGTTTTCAAGGAAGTATTTTTTATATATTTTTTTTAATGAAATTTAATGGATGAAATGTAATTTGACAAAGTTCGGGGACTAAAATGTAATTTTCAATCTAATGATGTCCAAAAATCTTCAAACGTTTCCAAAATGTGTATGAATGCAAAACTAAGATACTATAATTTTTTGGAGTTTTTGGATACAAATAAATTAATTATGAATTAATGAATGCAGACATTGCGATTTTAAGTAATTAATTATAATAAATACAAAATCTATTATTTTTAGGAAATAAAATTATCTAAAATATATCACTAAATGATCTATCTCTGAAAAGTCCTAAATCCTAAAAATGTTGAATTCAATAGTTGTTAAAATATAATTACTAAACTATAAAAATGATTTTTATAAAGAAAATATGCATATAAATGCAATTCTATTTTGCACATAATTAATTCTATGATCCATGGATTTTTGGCAATTTATCGAGCTACAATTAACTACTTAGGAATTTCTAATCATGAATTGGGTGAAATATGCAAATTTCCACAAGAATATGATTTATTAATTAACCATACATAATAAAAATATAACAAGTATGCAATAATATCAAGAATAAATTGATTAACAAAGTGTAATTTTTGAAATAATAAAATGATGCTATGTAGAGGTTCAAATATATATGCAAACACATGGTTCAAAATGCAATTATAGAGAAAAGGAATAAAATGAAAAATGTGCAAACGACTTGTATGCAATTACCCATACTGGGGGGTTCTTGCTGCAGTTTCTATACTAGCGAACGTGCGTGGTGGAAGCGGGGCGTACGGGTGATTTCATGAATCATCCAAGACCTCAAATGTCTTACACGCATGGATATGATGTCTGGGTTGTAGTAGTAATATGGTGAAGACCTGGGGGTTGACTTGCAAAATTCTCAGATAGGAAGCGTCCCCTCACGTGATGTGAGAAGGGGGTCTTTGCCCTTATCTTCTTCGTTGAAAACAAAAGTCGAGGAGATGCACGACTCGAGTGGGGGGGGGGGGGGGGGGGGAGGTGGTTGTTGCTGCTTTGCGAGGTAGAGGTCGAGCCTCGACCGGGACCCGAAGTTGTCGGCGAAGGACTTGGAAGCCCCAATGCGGAATGGGTAGCGGGCTGGTAGCATTGGCGACGCAAGATGGTGCAGATGTCGAACTGCTGGAATCGGTGAAGGCTGTAGGTTGATGTTGATCAACGCAGTACCCAAAGGGCGATGGTGAATGCTCCAGGCGGAAGGGAAGCACGGTAGAGGCGTTGGGTGCAGGGTCCGCTTTCGGGTCGACTGGTGGTGGCGCAAGAGCTGGAGGGCCTTGCGTCTGCAGGGTGGAAGGGCATCTCCAGTGAGGATCCCACGTCGGTGGCGTGGTGGAGCGACCGCGACAGGGGTGGTACTAGAGGTGGAGGCGAAGGTGGTGCATCGCTCAAGGGCGAGCTGCTGTGGAAGAGCGCGCGGAGTGTGAGGTGGGCGTAGTTGGAGCGCAGCCCGAGGGGCTCGATGGCGTTGAGCTCGATTCAAGAGAGGGCGAGGTGCTCTGGTGAAGAAGACATGTAAGAAACAGATGATATTGGCAAAAGAAGGGGAAGAAGAAAATGAAATGGGGACTTCACCTTGGAGTTGTAGGATGGAGGTTTCGCTCCTCCTTAGTCATTACCTCGACCATACCAGTGAGGTGCAAGGGAAGCTCAGATGATCACACCCTTGAGGTTATCACTGGTGAGAGGAGAGCTATCACCACCTCCTCCTCAAGTTTCTCTCTTGCTGGATATGGCAGATGGTAGGTGTATGGCGGGGAAGCTTTGATTTATATGGGGTGAAGGGGATAGAATGAGGCGATAAGAAAGGGGGTCGATCGGAGGTTGCGGCAGTGGCTGACTGTTGGAGCGCGAAGGGATAAGGGGACGTGGTTCGGGGTGTGGGTGAAGGGTTGGCTGGGAGAGGGTGCAAGACAGAGGGGCGCGAGTGGATATGCATGTGCTTTGGCAAAACTAAGGGCGAGTTGCTAGGCACATGTGTCGGGAGAAGAGAGTGAGGGGAATAAGTGCGGGGCGGTAGGGGCAGCCCCAAGGGGACATGTGTCGCTTCAAAAGATTTTCAAATTAAATATGATCAAAAATAAAAAAGAAAAAGAAGGATACCTCGGATCGAAAATTTTCCTTCACAAAAGTTTCTGGTCTCGATGGGCTCTACAACTTTCTTAAAGGGACCAAAAGCAAAGAAGGTCATCTGCATTAGGTGATATTTTTGGGTACTTTATGTACATAAAACACCGATGTTTTGGGAATTTGTATTTTTTTTGTGATTTTTAATTAAGAGAAAATTTGAGAAAAATATGATAAAATATTGGACACATATTTACATATTACTCTAATTTTTATGGATTTTAGTAAATATAAAAATAGGAAAATAAAATGGAAAAATGAGATATCTGTACAAACTTACAAGGGATACTCAGAGTCGGTCAGTTTCTTTAATTTTGAGTCTTATTTTAGATTTGGATTTTTGTGCATTTTAATATAACTTTCATCAAAGAATATAAATGAAAAAGAAATAAAAGAAAAAAGTTTAAGTATGTACATAAAATATCAGAACAAAAACGACTAAAATACAAAATGTGCAAAAGAGTCCCAAAACCAAACTTTCACATATGAGCTCCGATTTTTACGAAATTGATCTTATTTTGAAGGTCTTTGAATGTATATTACTTTAAAAGTACGTGACCAAAATCAGACACTACATGAGGAAGATATGTTCATTTTAGTCTATCTATTATGAAATTAGGTTTTTGTCTCACGGGCCAATTATTTGGGTTAGCAACTTTTTTTGTATTTTTCCACTAATATTGGCAGTAATATGTACACAATGAAGTTGGTTTCATATCAATTGGAGTTAAAGTGCATGGAGTTAGGTGAAAAAGTGAAGATTATTATGAATACAATGATGAGTGCTAAAATGAAGATATTAATTCTTAGTGCATGAATGGTAAACGTGTAGAATAAGTGTTGAAATGTAGCTAATTACTCAGAAACAAAGATCTATTTTCAACTTTTAGTGTGATGAATCACGCATTCATCAACCCCCTATGTTTAAACCTTGCTCGTCCCCGAGCAACTAAAAATGAAATGCAACAGTGAAATGATTTTGGGTTCCATACCAAGGTCATGAACGAAAGGTGAAAATGGAGCTAGTCCCTATCTTTGGATTAATAGTGTGGCGAAACTTCTGTGAGAATTAGGTTTTTAAAATCAATAGCCCTCGAGTTCTACATATCATTGTAACATATTCGGCTAAGAAGTCATTTTAAATCAATCCTTCTCCCAAAGCATACCCCTTGAACATTGAACAATTGTCTCATATGTGTGAAAGGTTTTAGCTCTTACCATCAAGAATGCAGGACTACCATGCAGGTCTCTCCCCCAATAACTAGTTTTCGGGGAGTCAGGTATTTCCTTCTAAGGCCTGTCATGTTGTGTTCACAATCGAAAAGATGGAGAAATTAGAAGAAGGGGAAAAGAACTGGAGGGTGGCTAGTGTAGTCACCTCTCCTCATGAAGCTGACCGGTTTTGCCACGTCTCCACCAATATCTGCATGTTTTCTTGAAGCTTGGACCTTTTTGGTAAAATATTTATTTGGTAGTTGGCTTCTTTTTGGTATGGATTTTTGGTAACTCTACATGGATCTTTTGTTCCCCTAGGGATATGGAATTTTTTGTTCAGTACATGTTTTGGGGTTTTAGAAAAATGGTGCCCAGACTTCTATCCCTTATTCGAAGCTCTATTTCAACCCATACTCCGATCATTAGATGTACACACTACTAGAAAAAAGACCCACATAGCCTTCTAACACCCTGTCTTAGTTGAGCTAAGTGCAAAGTGCGAGAGTACAGATTAATTCCCTATTCCGAAGTCATACCCAGAATTAAGAGACCAGGTGAGACACTAAGAGTCAAAGGAGACACTAAGATCTTTATAGTATCGAAGTTTGGAGCTCTATCAAACCTTTGGATTTTTAGTTTGGTTGGAACCTTGGTTGGGAACCGCACTTGAAATGCAACAACCTCTATAAATCACAATACTCAGCCAAGTCTTCGTAAATGTTAGGCCAGAACAAGTTGACGTCATATGTAGTCCCTTATGACTATGAGTCTATCTTGTACAATATGTGTGATATAAAGCCCCTCTCGGCTGAAGCGGTAGAAGTCAGTCTTCTCCAACATGGTGACCCTAATTCCCCAATTCAATAACTCTTTCCATGAGAAGCAGAGCATTCCCTTCTAAGTTCAAGTACAACTGACTAAAGAGGAGGTGGAGAGAAGAATGGACTGTAGCTAGTGTAGCTACATATCCTAAGATGCTTGACCAGTGTAGTCAAGTCATCCGGTTGCAGGCTCTCATATGTCTTTGAGTTTGATGCTCAAGCTTTCTTATTGAATACATACATGCTCTGATGTGAATTGATTTTTCTTGATTATTTCCGTCTATTTTTTTAGATTTTTTGACTTTTGCATTTTTAGATATAATGTATAACAACATTTACATAAGGTCTCTTGCCTCTTTTGAAGCATTATTGCAACCCACATCATTCCATCAGTACACCTCATGGCTACTAGATCAAGTCAGTGTATAACGGCCACAGATGTGTGACTTCCGATGTTTCCATTTTCTTGTGTCTCATGCCGGTAAATCAAACCCTTTACCACTTTAACTGAGTTAAGCAAAGTGTAAGGTGCAAGTGTGCAAGTTAGGTCATTGTCGACAAGATTCATACGTGTGTTCCAAAATATTTTACTTTGGCAGTCAAGAAGACATGGAACTAAATCTCCTGGTCTAAAAGAATTAAGCCTAGTAGAACTAAAGTGCCTAAATTGTAGTTCCCTTAAGGTTCCTATGATTAAGTGGAATAAGGTCCAACTAAGCTCCATTATTCAGATTTTATTTACACTTATTCAATTGTCTTTAACAATCAAAAAAATGTGAATGCGATGCACAATGCAGAAAATATTTTTTTGAAACCATTTTCTAATTTTGAACTTTTTATGGATATTTGAAAAAAAATGCAAATTTTTATGAGATTTTGGAAACATTTCTCAAATTTTTATAGAGTTTTTGGTTTTGCAATTTTTAGTGTTTTTTCAAAAACAAAAGAGTTTGGACAAATACTTATATGCAGATATTTACACGGGAGTGCATTTGTTATTTACAAGAATTTAGGTGATGAAATTACAAAAGGTGTTTACGAGTTTGTAAAGAATTTTTATTTTTGATTAAATTATGTACAAGGTTCATAAAATAGTTTAAAAACATTTTCTCAATCATTTTAAAATCTTTATTCATAAAAACTAATTTGTAAAATATTTTTTGCAAATATTTACAAATTTGAAAATCATTTTGCACAAGTTTTTCAAACAATATGCATAGATTTTTTAAAATATTTTGGAATCATTCTCAAAATTATTTGCACATAGATTTTCAAAATATTTTATTCAAACCAAAGTTAGAATTTTTTATAAACAACATGTTTTTACAAAGGTTTGAAAAGCTTTTACAAACATTTTACAAACGGTTTTTCAAAAGATTTTACGACCATTTTGCAAAACATTTTTAACCAATTTATTAACTATAAATACAAAGAATTATGTGTGCAGTAACTTTTATTACTTATCCATATTATTGAAAATACACATTTACTAGTTATGTATAAAAAATATACAATGTATATATGACTCCCCATATACTTAGCTTGAGCTATGCCCTCATGGATCGAAGAGAAAAGGAAGACATAACTAGTACTAAGTATAGGAAAATCTACAATACAATAATCGAATAAAGAATAGGAAGCCGACCATCCTCCCTATACTTAAGATCAATTAGCCCTAAGTATAATAGACTGTATACAAAGCATGGAGGGTCAAGGGTGGGAATAAACAAATCAACAACTTGGCCTATCTCCCCCTATAGTTAGGGTAAAATGTCCCTAAGTATAGAAAGAATGTCAAAACTTGAGGCGACAAGCGATTGGATTAAAGAATAAACACCCATATGCACCCACCCCCATGCAACAAATCAGGTTTTTATCTCTAATATTTAGGGGCACTCCTCACTCTGTCCGGAGTGTACTTGAAAGCAATGAGGGTTTTATGAAACCAAGACCAGGTTGTCCATTATGATTTTTAATAAGGTCAAAGTTTTATTAGTAGTCCCCTTGTTTTAATTTTTGAATTTTCACTTTTTTTGTATTTTTCAAAGCAAACCAATAATGATTTTTTTGTTTATCCTTTTCAAACCTAAGCGATATGAAATAGAGGGAGAAAGAGGAAAAGCAATGCAAGTGGACATGATAGTGGAAATCTCACTCTAGTGTCAAATGATGCATGCAAAGTAAGAAGAGTCACTGTTCTTCCCAACGTTGTCGATGCGAGATGCAAAATAGGATATATAAACCTATACTACGTGAATGATATGAAAAAGCGATAATACGTCACAAATAGTAGTAATTGATATTATTTGAACGAACCAAATGCAAATCACTCAAAAAAGCTTCAAGTGTCCTTGTCTTGGAGACTCCTCGATGCCCGCCACAATGGGTCCTGCAAGCACTGTGTGGAGTCTCTCATAGCTTACGATTCCAAATCCAAGTGATTAACAATCAATTATTTGACTAAGTCAAAGAGAAAGAGACTGTATGTGAATGCTTCTATTAGGGCTTTGGACCTATCTACCGAGTCAAGAAAACCTAGATCTAGGGGCCCAATAAAAGAAAATAAAGAAAATAAAGACGGAAAGCTCAAATCACGAGAAATAGAATAAAAGAAGGTGATAAAGCACGAAAAACCGCACCGAGGCCCCCAGGTGAATAGACACCCGAGCAATGGACCTCGTTAATGTGGAAGTGTCTAAGTCCAAATTATTACAAATAATATTACAAAAATAAAATAAAACACTCTCCTCACAAAAAAAAAAATGCTAAGTGAATGTGCCACTCTTCTCCTCTCTCTCTCTCTAACTCTATCTCCTGCTCTTTCTAGGTTGACTCATAAGAAGAGTCAACCTCCTCGTGGCTTGGCTGCGTCCACCTCTAGGGAAGCGACAGCCGCCACGTGGTCCCTCGCAAGAAAGTCAAACAAAGAAATATGGGTCAAAACATATCAAATAACTATAAAAAAATAAATATAAAAAATATGAGAGAAAAATAACGTATAAAAGCTAATATATACAGTGCTACGCTAGACGTTGCTCCCCGACAAAGGTGTCAATTGTCAAATCGAGAATCGAACGAAGAGAGTCGTACGGTCCACACAAATTGGGTCTACATTCATTGAAGTGACCTCTCCCATGAATCTCAGATTCAAACAACAATCAACCCACAAAATAAGAATCAAGCAATGCAAGGCATATATGTGGATCAAAATTTATTATACCTACAATGAATGTGTATAGTGGACACGTATGTAGGGGTCGAACACATGAAGCACAAGAGGTAACAATAATTATTTAAGCAAATAAATAAAGCAAGTGTATATACAAGCGTGGACAAAATCAATCAAAGTGTTTGTGGGTTTTTAATTAAATAAAATAATCCTCTTTTAAATATATATTTTATTTTTAAGTTTTAATTTTTTTTTGTTTAGTAATATCAAAATAATATCTATATATGAGAGTATATGTATATATAAATATTTAAGGTATATATAAGATAAGTTATATAATATAATATATATACACAAAAAAAGAAAATAACTAAAAAGAACATTCCTTTTTATTTTTTAAGGCTTTAAAATATATTTATAATATTTATAATAATAAATAAAAATATAAACTATATATAAAAATATATAGATATATAACTAAGGTATAATATTTATAAATGTAGATAAAAATGCATTAACAACAAAATAAAATCTTTTTATATTTTTCAAATATTTTTTCTATTTTATGATTTTTTGGGGATTTTTGAAATTTTTTTATATTTTTAAAATCAGAAATAAAGCAAAATAGGGGTTGTTTTAAACAGGCCGAATTGATTTGAGATATAAAAATAGTAAAGAGGTTCCAAATTTCTCACAATCAATTTTAATATATGTGTGTGTGTATGTGTAATAGAAACTAATTTTTTGGGATTCTTGGGAATATTTTAGATTTTTTAGGGCTTTCAAGGGTTTGTTATTTTTAAGAGTTTCTTTTTGGATTTTTTTTTCAGATTTTTGGTCTAGATGTGTAGAATAGGCTAATAAAAAATATGTAATGTTTTGTAATTTTTCAAAAAGGTTTTATAAATTTTGTATCTTTTAAGTCAATTAGGAATAAAATAGTTCTTTCTTATTTTTATCAAATAATAAATGCATGCAAAATGACAAAGAAAATTAATAACATGGACATATTTTTTTGAGATTTCTTAGAGCACACGAGCTATTTTTATAAAAGAAATGCATAATTTCAATTAAATCAAGCTAACAGAGGTACTTTGCAAATAAAATAAAAGGAGGGGTCACATGAAAAATAACGAGAAAGTTTGAACTTCAACTTGATTTTAATAGATGAAATATTAAATATAATAATTGAAGGGGGGTACGCCTGCAAAATTTCACCTCAGCGGGGGTCCATGTGAGGTTACCTGGAACTGGTCTAAAATGTAACATTAAAGTGTACTAAGGGCATATATGCAAAAAGTACACAAAGTTTTGAACTACTTTAAATTTTTAAATATACAAAAGGTGGAGGGTTTACTTGTTATTTTCACAACTTAATCCCGCTGGATCGGGCCATCATCTTCGTGACACGTGTCTGTTCAACGACCCTGATTAGATCTGGGCCATGTATTTTATCGGACAGCGGAGCGGGGTTCTGGATGAACTCCCGATGAACATGTTGCTGGTGACTTTCGATTTGACTTCTCTCAGTGTTACGACGATATCCTCTTGATCTATCAGGTGGTCTAGCTTCCTGAGGCTCCTTCGCGTGTAGTGACGGGCTCCGATGAAAGCGAGGGAACTCCGAGTGCTCGGACGAGTTCGGAGGACCTGGAGCTGCTCCAGGTTCCAATATAGTTCTAGATGTGTCTTCGAGTCCCTTTTCCTACACCAAAAGCTTCCTTGGTTTGAGGGCTAACTCTTCAACCAAAGGGTTAGGCAAAAGGAGGCGTTCGGTGACGTAAAGGTGGAGATCCGGTGAGTGGTAGCGAAGGGAGCTTCGACATTTGGATCCACGATGGATCTGGGGTGGATAATGAAGACCACGGTGGGGAGTGAGATGGCATGAAAATTGAGGGGATCTAACAGTTGGATGACGATGAAGGATCCTGGAGCTCGAGCTCCAGGGATTTGGGGTTTTTTGAAATTAAAGCAATAGGCAAGATTAAACTTAAAATTAACTACATGAATGGAAAAACAACTACGAAATTTACCTAAGGATGGAAGATAAGGGCCTCCAGTCGATCGTGGGCCGACAAAGTAGAACCTGCAGGAGATGCTCCAGCGATGGTGGTGGATCAATCTCCTTCATCACTCCTCCTCACTGTAAAACCCAACCTTCGATTTTTGTCACCAAGGGGAAGGTGATTAGAGGGTTTTGAGGGGCTGAGTACGCAAGGAGTGATTAAATATGAGAAGAAGGCCATCGAATCTTATTTATAGGCTAGACGAGTAGGCAACTTTCGATGGAGAATCTGGTCGACACAATGGAGATCATTCAAAACTGAAGATCTTGCAAGATTCACATATGCATCATTAGAGCTCTTGGGAGAAATGCAAGAAGTGGGGTGCTCAAGGTGTCTGACAGAACAGAGGAGGCGGATTGGGCAATTTACCTAGGTCAACAAAGGGAGTTCTCTAGTTGGTCCACATGGACCAACCAGAAAAATCCCAAGAAGAAAATATTGGTAAATTCAAAATAAGTAGCAAATAAATTAATTAATTATTTTATTAAAACATATATTTTTTTGTAATTTAATGTAGTATTTTACGCGTATATTTTTTAGTTTTATGGGTCTTTTTACTATAGTTTAATATTTACAAGTAAATTATAAGTATAAATACAGATATTTTGGTACTTTATTTTTATTTTGGAATATATATTTTATTATTTTATAAGGTATTTTATATATTTTTGATTTTGTATACAAATTTACGAATTTTTATCATATTTTTTTGAATCTGTGTGTACACTCAATCAATTGGTTATATATACATTATATGTTTATAATAGTGTATTTTACCTATGTATGTAAATGTATATTTATTTTTATTTTATTTTGACGATTTTATTTTAATATAATTAAGTACAAATGTTTCAAAAAATATATATACAACTTTATAAAAATAAAAGAATTTGTAAAATACAAAGAATAAATATCTTGAATAAAATATACAGATATATTGCACAATAAGGGCCTAAAACCTAAATTTTGCATCTTAACTCCAAATTAAATGAAACCACATTCATTAAATAGCTTTTTAAAAGTTATATACATTAAAGGTCATTTTGATCCATTTTGATATAATATGGAGAAGATACAAGTCCGTGAAGTTTTTATTTTGACTTTTTTTGTGTGTCTCGGGCACGCTGTGCATTATTTTTCTATGAATTCAGTTCTGTATTTTTCCTTGTATTTTTATCACTTTTATGTAAAAATTTTATTGGTTTGAGCTACAATAACATAGAACAAAATAGGTCCCAAAACTTAATTATTGATGAATGAAAATCATGGTTTTTGTTTTTTTTTCGTATAATTTATTTGCCTTATCTCCCCTTTCTTTATTCCTTATCGACCAAGTCATCGTGATGATTGGGTCTTGGGGTCTAGGGTGATTCGACACCTATGGAGTCTCATTTCCTTTTCTTTTCTTCCTTTTTTATTTCTTTTTGGAATTAAATACAATAAATGTACAATATTTTATGCAGTATTTCGAACAACTTATCAGATGTTTATTTAGAAAAATTAGTAATATATACATGCATTTAGCTAGGGATTTAAGGCCAAACTGAAGAATAAAGGTGATGAAATGGAGATTCGTCAAAGCTTCAATTACCAAATGTGATCATAGATAAACATATACGGAAGTTAGCACAAAGGATGGGGAGGATAGAAGCTGTGATAGATTATCGATGTATGGAATTTGATTTTTTGTCAAATTGAAGAGGAAATAGATTGCATAGAGAACTGAACGGAGAAGAGGAGAAGAGGGATCGAGATGAAACTAAAGGAAGAGTAGAAGAGAAATAGAGAAGAGGAGGGAGAAGATACTATACATGGGGTGAAGGATATGGTATAATACGTAAGTTCATCATAGAAATGTGAGGATGGCATCATATACGATCGAGAGCGACTAGTAGCACTAGTGGCTCGGTGTAGCGAATTTTTTAAAAAATAATCGATTAAACCACATGATCCAAGAACATTTCTTGGATTGTTTCATTTAACCACATAATAGATATAGGAATACCTCTTGTAGCATGGTTGTAATCGAGCCTCTAAGAGAATAGACCTCCTATCTAAAGTCTGATCCGTCGGAGGAGCGCTTGCGAGCGCGGAGATGAGTCGCATGCTTCTCGCAATACAGGTCGATGATCCAAGAAATGGATCTCCTAATCTCATATCACGAGATCGAATGCCTTATTCATGATCAAAACGAACCAAAGAAGATGGAAATCCGAGAGTTGTCGAAGTGACATCACAACTATGATGCAACGACAGAGACAATCTTCTCTCTAAGAGAGCAGTGGACGTCCACTCAAGGAGAAGGGGAAGGCTTGGCATTAGAATGAGGGGGAGAGAGAGAGAGTTGTCAAAATCCTAACTCTAAAGCAAGGGGTGCCTCTTCTTATATAGGGTTTTGGGAGTCCATGGATCTCAATCCATGGACAACACAAAATCAATGGATGAGATTGATTTGTGTTTCTCTCAATGGCCATTATGTTGTTGTAAAACACAACAATATTTAAAATAATATAATATAATATTTATCGATAAATAAATATAAATAAATTCAAATCAAATCAATTAATTAATCTTGGAGAAAATGGGAAGATTGACCATATCACCTAAAAGGGGGGACGACCGCCCTACTCCTAATGGAGATTGGTTGTCGTCCACCCTCTTGAGGAGGAATGTGCCTATCTCTTCAATATCTCACGAGATATCATTCTCTCATGATATTTCCAAGATTTATAAAAACATTTAACGTAAATGAATTCACACATAATTCATAATTATCATGTGAATATTACAATCATGCCATAGGAAAAATGTGAATCACATTCACAACCCAAAATAAAATATAAATTATATTTTCAAATAATCATCCAATGTGAATCCAATTCACATCAAGAATTAATTAACAAATATAAATCACAATAGTCTCTCTCTAATATATTATAAATCTCACTTATAATATATATGAATAATTGGATAGTTCTATCCACATTATTCATATCCACAATAATTAAATCACATTTAATTACATTGGATTATCATTTTCATGCATTCGAATAATATGAATCAAATTCACATTGTTCATAATAATTAAGTCACATTAAATTATACATTTCTCAACGCTTAGATATAATTCAACAATGAAATTACTCTTGAACTCTTTCAAGGAAAATGCGCTTTCTCTGCAGATACATGGAGATAAGGATAGGGTGATTTAACGTTCCACGTATAGTGACTTGGATATTGAGACCACATCTCAAATCCAGATCTCACGGACCTCTCACAGATGCTTGATTAACTCGAGGCCATAAATCTAATCTTCTCATTGCATCTGAATCTCATTCAGATTAATGTCCAACACCTAGACCGGGATCATATTACTTCTCTACTGAGAGGAGTCACTAAATCCAAACGTGTTTCATCACTCCCTCAGAATGGAAGTGTCATGGTTATACAATCGTTTATGATCACATCACCCCCATGTATTCCTAATACATGTACATCCTGCATACTGGAAGTCCTACAATAAACCTGAAGATATATATCAATTTTACACTGTCATCTTTAGGGTTTATCATCAAGTTTCTCATTCTTGGTCACTTGGGATTTGGTAATGATCATATTCTTTCCAGAAGCATATATCATACCTTCAAATCCTTGTCATGCTTCCAAATCACGACGACCTTGCATGGAATTTGATCGGTCCCAATACCTCATAAGTTAGCTCATGTCTTCCAGTTCTCATGTGAACCTGTATCATCCCTTTGAGAGATCATATTACTTATATGCCCTCCTATGCATACCAACTCACTGGTGTATAGACCTTGGTTAGGTCATCAACCTATTGGTCCCCCAAATGTAAATACTTAGACATATAGTAACACATCTGTCTCAGGTCAGAGGATGTGTGCCTATATTGTGACAGTATGCGATATAGTACTTTGGTTATCTCGATCTTGTTAAGTCAACTCTTTTACCTAACTAATTTGACATCTCCGAATCTCTATTTCCATACAGAGGACATGCATCAAGAGATTTGTTAGATATCAACCTAATAAGAAAGGATGGACATCTCCTATTCAAGTTGGAGATCATCTATTAACAATCATTTAACGGTGCTTAATGAGTCATCAATCTAACTCCTTAGATATTCATCCAAGCACCGACCTCTATGATTTAATTATTGAATTAAAAACTGTATGATTATTAAGATGGCCACGGTACATAAACCTAACTGTATAGAGGGACCTTATAGTGTTCTATCATTTAATCTCTGGAAGGGAGTGAAAAGAATCAATAACTTTTATTGATAAATCAAATATTACAATGACATTTATTGTAGGAATGTTTGCCTCAGGATCACATGGCTATCAATATCCGACTAGCCCTTAGAACCATTCAACTACTATCTTTAAACCCATACTCATTACATATTGGTCGAAAACCTTTTGTGTCTGAGGATTTGTAAAAGGATCAGCAACGTTGTCGGCAGAGGCCACCTTGGTGATGATGATGTTGAAGGATATGGGAAAAATCCTCAAGCGCATCACGGAAGCGTGAGCGTCGTATCGGATACGACGGAAAACGACTATTCGTACTAGTTGTTCGGTGCAGCGGAATTTAAAATTTTTCATGCGATGAAACCACATGATCCAAGAACGATTCTCGGATCGTTTCATCTATAACCACAACAAGTATAATGCAATACCTCTTGATGCGTGGTTGATCGAGTCTCTAAGAAAAGAGACCTCCTGTCCCAAGTCCGATCGTTGGAGAGATTGCTTGCGAGCGCGGGGATGAGCCGCGTAGTCCTCACAATCCAACAAGATGATCCAAGCACAGTTGCTCCTGATCTCGTCGTACGAGATCGAACGTCTCCTTCGTAAGCGTAGCACTCCAAGAAGACGGAGAATCGTAGAGCGTCCAAGCAGCGGCGTGGTGGCGTAGGCATCGATGAATTCCTCTCCTAGGGTTTGGTGGTCGGCCACCAAGAGAGAGAGGGTGAGGATTGGCATGTGAGGAGAAAAGAGAGAGAGAGAGATGTGCTACCAATAGCATGTACAAGAGAGCAAGGTATGCCTCTCTATTTATAGGGTTTTGGGATCCATGGATCTCAATCCATGGGACATATAAAATCAATGGATGAGATTGATTTTTGTCAACAAAATGGTCAAGATTGTTGTTGGTAAAAACCAACAACTTGTGATTTAATTTGGATTAAAAATATTTGATAAATCAAATATACATCAATCCTAAAATTAAACCAATTAAATAATAAGAAGATTACAAAGGAGATCAATCCACCCCAAGGAATAGGATGGACGGCCACCAATTCCATATAGGAATTGTGTGCCGCCCACCACCTTCCAAGTGGGGTGGGCAATCTCATGGATTTCCATGGGATTGCATATCTCCTTGATTTTCTCCATTATTTATCCAACAATTTTTGTTGGGATTTATTCACCAAAAATAATTCACAATTAATTTTGGGAATATTGCAATCTTGACATTGGAAAATTGTGAATCACATTCACAACCCAAAACAAAATGTAATTTACATTTTCAATTAATTATACAATGTGTATCCAATACACATTAATAATTAATCAACAAATATAAATTATAATTAGCTCTCTCTAATACATTATAAATCACATTTATAATATATTATGAATAATTGGATATTACTATCCACATTATTCTTATCCATAATAATTAAATCACATTTAATTATATTGGATAATTCCTCATACATCATGATAATCAAATCACATTTAATTATCAATTTCTCAATGCTTAGATCTTATGGAATTATTCTTGAACCATTCAAGAACAATGTTATTTCTCCTCTGATACTTGGAGATAAGGACATGGCGATTGTATTGTTCCACGTATAGTGACTTGGATATTGAGATCACATCTCAAATCCAGATCCCATGGACCTCTCATAGATGCTTGATTAAATAAAGACCGTAAACCTAATCTTCTCATTATATCTGAATCTCATTCAGATCAATGTCCAGTACATGGACTAAGATTAGGTCACTTCTCTACTGAGAGGAGTCACTAAAATCCAGACCTGTTTCATCACTCCCTCGGAATGGAAGCGTCATGGTTATACAATCGTTTATGATCAAATCATCCTCAGGTATTCCCAATACCTGTACATCCTGCATACTGGAAGACTCATGATCATCCCAAAGATATATATCGATTTTACACTGTCATCTTCATGGTCTGCTCACTAAGTTTCTCAATCTTGGTCCTTGGGATATGGTACAGATCATATGCTTTCACAAAGCATATATCTTACCTTCAAATTCATGTCATTTCTCTAAAACATGACGACCATGCATGGAATTTGATAAGTCCCAATACCTCATGAGCGAGCTCATGTCTCCCGGTTCACATGTGAACCTGTATGATCCCTTTGAGAGATCGTATTACTCATATGTCCTTACATGCACACCAGCTCGCTGGTGTATAGACCTTGGTTAGGTCATCAACCTATTGGTCTGCCAAATGTACACACTCAGACATATAGCAATATATCTGTCTCTGGTCAGAGTATGTTTGCCTGTCATGTGACAGTATTCATCAGAGGTCTTTGGTTATCTCGATCTCGTTAAGTCAACCCATTGACTCAACTAATATGATACCTCCGAAGCACTATTCCCATGCAGAGGACGTGCATCAAGAGGTCGATCAGATATCAACCTAAAGAGAAAAGATTACCATCTCGTTCTCAGGCTGAAGATCATCACTTGTCAATCATTGATGATGCTTCATGAGTCCTCTATCTAACTCCTTAGATATTCATCCAAGCATCAGCCTCTATGATTCAATCAATGAATCAACAGCTGTATGATTATCAAGTCGGCCATGATACATAACCCATATTGTACAGAGGGACCTTATAGTGCATTCATTCAATCAATTTCAGAAAGGGAGTGAAACATAATCAATAACTTTTATTGATAAATCATTTATTATAATAACATTTATTGTAGGAATGGTTCGCCTCGGGCTCACATTGCAAACATTCTCCCACTAGCCCTTAGAACCATTCAGTAACAATCCTTAAACCCATACTCATTACATGCTGGTCAAAAACCTTCTGTGTCAGAGGTTTGGTAAGAGGATCAGCAACGTTGTCGGCAGAGGCCACCTTGGTGATGATGATGTGACCACGCTTTTGAATCTCCCGAATGATGTGGTATTACCTTTCTACGTGCTTGCTCTTCTGATGCCATCTGGGTTCCTTCGCCTGGGCAATGGCTCCTGTGTTATCACAGAGTAGCGGGATGGGAGTATCTGAGGACACTATGCCAAGCTCCAACACGAACTTGCGCAACCACACCGCCTCCTTTGCAGCATCCGATGCGGTAATGTATTCGGCTTCTGTTGTTGAATCTGCTGTAGTGTTCTTCTTCTTGCTTCTCCAGCTCACAGCACCATCATTCAACAGGAACACAAACCTTGATGTCGACTTTCGATCATCAATATCTGATTGGAAGTCAGAATCTGTATATCCCAAGACTTGAAGATCACCATATCCATAGACCAAGATGTAATCTTGCGTCCGTCTTAGATATTTAAATATGTTCTTTACTACATCCCAGTGTTGTTCTCCATAGCAGGATTGGTAACGACTTACCACTCCCACTGCATGGCAGATATCTGGCCTAGTAAACATCATGGCATACATTAAGCTTCTTACAACCGATGCATAAGGGCATCCAGTCATGGATTTCTTTTCCTCAACAGTTTGAGGAGCCATTCCTTTAGACAGGTGGAGACCATGTCTTAAGGGCAGGAATCCTTTCTTGGAACTATCCATACGGAATCGTTCAAGAATCTTCTTAATGTATCCATGTTGTGACAATCCCAGTGTCCTCTTCTCTCGGTTTCTGAACAACTTCAGACCCAAGATGTAAGAGGCTTCTCCAAGATCTTTCATCTCAAAGGTATGGGATAGCCAAATCTTCACACTGGTCATCATCCATGTATCATTCCCAATGATAAGGATGTCATCTACATAAAGCATGATGAACACAATGGCTCTCCCACTAAGCTTCTTGTACACACAAGGTTCATCAGGATTCTGCACAAAATCATAACTCTTTATGGTTTCGTCAAATCTGATGTTCCAGCTACGAGAAGCTTGCTTGAGCCCATAGATGGATTTCTTTAGCTTTCATACTTTGCCATCCTCAGTCATGAAGCCCTGGGGCTGCTCTATGTAGATATCCTCCTCAAGGTTTCCATTGAGGAAAGCCGTCTTGATGTCCATCTGCCAGATGTCGTAGTCAAGATATGCAGCTATAGCTAGCAATGTCCTGATGGATTTAAGCATAGCCACAGGAGAGAATGTCTCATCGTAGTCGATGCCTTCTCTCTGTGTGTAGCCCTTGGGTACGAGCCGTTCCTTGAAAGTCTCTACTTTCCCATCAGGTCCCCTCTTTCTCTTGAAGATCCATTTACACCCAATGGGTTTTACCCCTTTTGGTGGATCCTCTAGGGTCCATGCACCATTCTTATACATGGAGTAAGTTTCTGACTTCATTGCTCGAATCCATCTATCCATGTCATGATCCGCGAGTGCTTCATCAAATGAAGTAGGATCATTGTCAGTTTCACTTGACACATGGAATCCATACCTTTCATGTGGTGCAACCACCCTCGAACTCCTTCGAAGAGGTATGGGTGTTTCATCTTTATTTATCTCTTCAGTTTCTGGCTCAGGAAGCTCAGAATCCTCAAGGGATTCAATGAGTTCCTTTACTTCATATTTATCTTGTCCCTTAAGGAAATCATTCTCCAGAAATTTCACATATCTAGAAACAAAAACCTTTTGAGTCTCAGGATCATAGAGTTGGTATTCAATACCATCTCTAACATACCCAATGAAGTAACACTCACGAGAGAGAGATTCTAGCTTACTTGCGTCCACATTCTTAGCATGAACCAAGCAACCCAAAACCCTCAAGTGATTAACACTAGGTTTGGTTCCATACCAGAGCTCATGAGGAGTCTTAGGTACAGACTTGCTGGGAATCTTATTCAGGATATATTGCAGTCTCTACTGCATATCCCCAGAAACTAAGTGGTAAATGTGCTTTACTCATCATTGAACGGACCATATCCATGATGGTCCTGTTGCGTCTTTTAGCAACACCATTAAGTCGGGGAGTTCCAGGAGGAGTGGGATTGGAAATAATTCCATTCTCTTTGAGGTATTCCTTGAATTCATTTGAGAGGTACTCGCCACCTCGATCAGATCGAATTTGTTTAATCTTCGTATCGGTTTGGTTCTCAACCAAAGCCTTGAATTCTTTGAACTTTTCAAAGGTTTCAGATTTATGACGTAATAGGAAGACAAACCCGTATCGCGAATGGTCATCAATAAACGTCAAATAATATCGATATCCATTTCGAGTCACGGTACTGAAGGGGACGCATACATTAGTATGTATTAGGTCAATAATACCTTCACATCTTGTAACCTTGTTACGGAAAGGCATCCTGGTCATTTTTCCTTGAATACAATTCTTGCAAGTAGGTAAAGATTGAACCTATAGAAAATCTAAAGGTCAATCCTTTATTAATCTATTGATCTTATCAACAGATAAATGACCAAGCCTTTAATGCCAAATCTCATTCGAAAGATTTTCATCCTCCCTATATCTTTTAGGGTTTTTATTAGTGGTTGTAACATTCATAATACATTTATCAATGCACAATTCATAGAGTCCTCAAGAAGTCAAAATGCCATCTGCAATATATTTATCATAACGATTTATGACTAATTTATTATAAAATAGGAACGAATATCCACTTCTAACTACCTTAGATATAGATATTAAATTCCTTCTGACTTTAGGTACATAAAGACACTCTTTAAGTACTAGGACTCTTCCACTAGATAAGGATAGCCGACAAGTCCCGACGGTGACTGCTGCAACACTTGCATCAGATCCCTTCTGGATGACTATCTCCCCTTCTTCAAGTTTTCTAGTTTCCTGAAACAAATGCAACAAATTGCGTACATGATCAGAAGCACCAGAATCAACAACCCAACTTCCTTCTCGTCCAACGAGAAAACAAGTTTCAATGATAAAAGTAGATTTCATACCTGTTGGGGTTTTACCTCTGTCAACCGACTTCAGGTAATCCGGACAATTACGCCTCCATTGCCCTGGCTTTTTGCAGTGGTGACAGACGTCGATTTTCTTCGATGCCATCAGAGTGGATGCATTGGAATATGAGACAACACTTTGTCCCTTCTTCTTTCTCTTCTGCGCCGGGCCCTTCCGAGAACCATGCTTTCGATCGTGCTTCCCTTTGACCTATGCAACCATTGCACTGCCAGCGGGACCATCTTTCTTCATCACATCTTCTGCAGACTTTAATGCAGCAAGAAGCCCAACATTTGTCAACTCCAGCTTGTTCATATGGAATGACACTACAAAGTTATTAAAAGACTTGGGCAATGATAGCAGAATGAAATCAGATTGCATGTCTGCATCCATGGTTGCCCCTAGAGTCTCCAGCTCTGATAAGTACCCAAACATTTTGAGTACAAGTTCATGGATCGAGGTCCCTTCCTGCATCTTACAGCGAACGAGTTTTTTCATAACATTGTACCACTGAGTGCGGTTAATGTCACCAAACATATCTTTTAGGTTCTGCATAATCTCCTGGCAAGTACTCATCTCCACATGTTGTTTCTGAAGAACATTGGAGAGAGAACCCAAGATGTAGCATCTATCCAAGACATGATCTTCATCATACTTGTCATTGTATGCCTTTTCTTCCTTAGATTTAGGGTTTTCATGCTTGTCTTCTGAGAGCACATAACTTATGCGCTCAGCCGAGAGTACAAGCTCCAAATTATGAATCCAATCCGAGTAATTCAGTCCGATCAACTGGTTGACCTCCAGAAGCCTGCTCAGTGGGTTCATGGACTTCATTTTCTGAAATTGAGAATTCACTATATTAGAACATATAATCATATATTCAAATTTATGATATTTGATTAAGGTTTTTAAATCAAATTATTCTTGCATTGTCAACTTTGAAAGTTCATTCCCTTAATCACTTTCAATGTAAGAGATATACTTACCTCTATATCTCAAGCAAGAATTGGGATCTCCTCTTTATCTTTGTTACATCCCAATAATATGAGAAACTGCAACTCCAATAAAGAGAAGTGGGAACATATTCTGCCTTGCAAGTCCAACTTGCATTTCCCAATTCGGTCTTTAATACCCGGGCCCACCACCCCCAAGGTGATGTTGACCCGTCATTAATTGAACCAACCGTCAACAAGAATAGAACTTGCTATGCGCAATCCAATATCGCCCCAATAATATAAGGATCTGATATTGGGGTCACTACGCATATGGCCTTACTCTTTCGAGAAGCAAAAAGTCCAATCCAGATGCGCTTGATATAGGAGCTGTCACTTCATACGGGCATCTCCTATATACAATCCCTGGCGACGGAAACCCTTCGCCTTGACGGGAGACCATGGATGTCACTTATGTGATCCTCCACCTCTTATTCAAATTTTAATTAATTATCATGAATCACATTCATATAATTAATTCTTCCAAGGGAATTATCAACTCTATTCATAATAGAGTATTTTAATTGGACATAATTAATTCAATCATATTAAATTAATTATCAATCCATTTCAAAGTCGTGAAAGTTTTTTATCGCATTTGATTTTCGCACTTCTGTTTAGTGAATAAATTTGACACTGTTTAAATTGTTTAAATACAAATATAACACTTGGATTTTGTTCCCCATTAAATAAGGAAACCATAGGATCTGAGTTTACGTAATTTGGATTCCGTTTTCTCGAGATATGGTTGTTTTAATGAACATGTAGGGAACTGTAAATCTTAACATGATTAAAGAGTTAATTAATATTTAGAATTGCCTCGAAATGCATGAAATATCACTTGGATTCTGTCCTAAATCAAATTAGCAATCTATGAAAATTGATTTTGTCTAATTTGGATTTAATATGATTGAGATATGTTAATTTTAGTAAGTAGGGGTCACTGCTGAAATTACAATCCTAATCAAGAACCATGTGATTGTCAATTAATGAAATTAATTGTTAATTTCAAGAAATAATTATGGAAAATATTTGAGATTGTTAGCAATGTCAGCCCGAGGTGAACCATTCCTACAATAAATGTTATTGTAATAAATGATTTATCAATAAAAGTTATTGATTATGTTTCACTCCCTTTCTGAAATTGATTGATGGATGCACTATAAGGTCCCTCTGTACAATATGGGTTATGTACCATGGTCGACTTGATAATCATACAGCTGTTGATTCATTGATTGAATCATAGAAGCTGATGCTTGGATGAATATCTAAGGAGTTAGACAGAGGACTCATCAAGCATCATCAATGATTGACAAGTGATGATCTCCAGCCTGAGAAGGAGATGGCAATCTTTTCTCTCTTGGCTGATATCTGATCGACCTCTTGATGCATGTCCTCTGCATGGGAATAGTGATTCAGAGGTATCAGATTAGTTGAGTCAATGAGTTGACTTAACGAGATCGAGATAACCAAAGACCTATGATGAATACTGTCACATCACAGGCAAACATCCTCTGACCAGAGACAGATATATTGCTATATGTCTGAGTGTGTACATTTGGCAGACCAATAGGTTGATGACCTAACCAAGGTCTATACACCGGTGAGCTGGTGTGCATGTAAGGACATATGAGTTATACGATCTCTCAAAGGGATCATATAGGTTCACTTGTGAACCGTGAGACATGAGCTCACTAATGAGGTATTGGGACTTATAAAATTCCATGCATGGTCGTCATGCTTTAGAAGCATGACATGAATTTGAAGGTAATATATATGCTTTGTGAAAGCATATGAACTGTACCATATCTCAAGGACCAAGATTGAGAAACTTAGTGATCAGACCATGAAGATGACAGTGTAAAATTGATCTATTCAGGATGATCATGAGTCTTCCAATATGCATGATGTACAGGTATTGGGAATATCTGAGGGTGATTTGATCATAAACGATTGTATAACCATGACGCTTCCATTCCAAGGGAGTGATGAAACATGACTGGATTTTAGTGACTTCTCTTAGTAGAGAAGTGACCTAATCTTAGTCCATGTACTGGACATTGATCTGAATGAGATTCAAATACAATGAGAAGATTAGGTTTACGGTCTTGATTTAATCAAGCATCTATGAGAGGTCCATGGGATCTGGATTTGAGATGTGATCTCAATATCCAAGTCACTAAACGTGGAACAATACAATCGCCATGTCCTTATCTCCAAGTATCTGAGGAGAAATAGCATTGTTCTTGAATGGTTCAAGAATAATTCCATAAGATCTAAGCATTGAGAAATTGATAATTAAATGTGATTTGATTATCATGATGTATGAGGAATTATCCAATATAATTAAATGCGATTTAATTATTATGGATAAGAATAATGTGGATAGTAATATCCAATTATTCATAATATATTATAAATGTGATTTATAATGTATTAGAGAGAGCTAATTATAATTTATATTTGTTGATTAATTATTAATGTGTAATGGATACACATTGTCTAATTAATTGAAAATGTAAATTACATTTTGTTTTGGGTTGTGAATGTGATTCACAATTTTCCAATGTCAAGATTGCAATATTCCCAAAATTAATTGTGAATTATTTTTGGTGAATAAATCTCAACAAAAGTTGTTGAATAAATAATGGAGAAAATCAAGGAGATATGCAATCTCATGGAAATCCATGTGATTGCCCACCCTACTTGGAAGGTGGTGGGCGGCACCCAATTCCTATATGGAATTGGTGGCCATCCACCCTATTCCCTGGGGTGGATTGATCTCCTTTGTAATCTTCTCATTATTTAATTGGTTTAATTTTAGGATTGATGTATATTTGATTTATCAAATATTTTTATTCCAAATTAAATCACAAGTTGTTGGTTTTTACCAACAACAATCTTGACCATTGGATTGACATAGATCAATCTCATCCATTGATTTTATATGTCCCATGGATTGAGATCCGTGGATCCCAAAACCCTATAAATAGAGAGGCATACCTTGCTCTCTTGTACATGTTATTGGTAGCACATCTCTCTCTCTCTCTCTCTTTTCTCCTCATACACCAATCCTCTCCCTCTCTCTCTTGGTGGCCGACTGCCAAACCCTAGGAGAGGAATTCGTCGACGCCTACGCCACCGCGCCGCCGCTTTGACGCTCTGCGGTTCTCCATCTTCTTGGAGTGCTACTCTTACGAAGGAGACATTCGATCTCATACGAGGAGATCAGGAGCAGCCATGCTTGGATCATCTTGTTGGATTGCGAGGACTACGCGGCTCATCCCCGCTGTCGCAAGCAATCTCTCCGACGATCGGACTTGAGACAAGAGGTCTCTTTTCTTAGAGACTCAATCAACCACACTTCAAGAGGTATTGCATTATACTTGTTGTGGTTATAGATGAAACGATCCGAGAATCGTTCTTGGATCATGTGGTTTCATCGCATGAACAATTTAAAATTCTGCTGCACCGAACAACTAGTACGACTAGTCATTCTCCGTTGTATCCGATACGACGCTCACACTTCTGTGATGCGCTTGAGGATTTTTCCCATATCCTTCAGATGTCACCATGCTTTTGAATCTCCCAAATGATGTGGTATTTACTTTCCACGTACTTGTTCTTTTGATGCCATCTGGGTTTTTTCGCTTGGGCAATGGCTCACGTTTTATTGCAGAGTAATGGGATGGGAGTATCAAAGGAAACTATGCCTAGTTCCATGATGAACTTGTGCAACCACACTACCTCCTTTGCAGCATCTAATGCAGCAATGGATTCAGGTTCGGTTGTTGAATCTGTTGTAGTGTCCTGCTTCTTTCTTCTCCAGCACATAGCACCACCGTTTAGCAGGAATACAAACCTTGATGTTGACTTTTGATCATCGATACCAACTGGAAGTCTGAATCTGTGTATCCAAGACTTGGAGATCACCATCTCCATAGACTAAGACGTAATCTTGTGTCCATCTTAGATACTTGAAAATGTTCTTCATTGCATTCCAATGTTGTTCTCCATAGTGGGATTGGTAACAACTTACCACTCCCACTGCATCACAGATATCTGGCCTAGTACACATCACGGCGTACATTAAGCTTCCTACTACCGATGCATAGGGGCATCCAACCGTGTCTTTCTTTTTATCAATAGTTTGAGGAGCCATCCCTTTAGACAGGTGGATACCATATCTTAATGGAAGGAAACCATTCTTCGAAGTATACATACGTAAATGTTCAAGAATTTTCTTAATGTACCCATGTTGTGATAATCCCAATATCTTCTTTTCTCGATTTCTGAATAGCTTCAGACCCAAGATGTATGAGGCTTCTCCAAGATCCTTCATCTTGAAGGTACGAGACAACCAAATCTTAACATTGGTCATCATCCATGTATCATTCCCAATAATAAGGATGTCATGTACGTAAAGCACAATGAACACAATGGCGCACCCACTAAGATTCTTGTACACATAAGGTTCATCAAGATTCTGTACAAAATCATAAGTGTTTATAGTTTCGTCAAATATGATGTTCCAGCTACAAGAAGCTTGTTTGATCCCATGGATGGATTTCTTCAGCTTGCATACTTTACCTTCCTCGATTATGAAGCCCTGGGGTTGCTCCACATAGATATCCTCCTCGAGGTATCCATTGAGGAAAGCTGTCTTGACGTCCATCTACCAGATGTCGTAGTCAAGAGATGCAGTTATAGCTAGCAGTGTCCTGGTGGACTGAAGCATATCCATAGGAGAGAATGTCTCATCGTAGTCGATGCCTTCTCTCTATGTGTAACCTTTGGCTATGAGTCGTGCCTTAAAAGTCTCTAGTTTCCCATTAGCTCCTCTCCTTCTTTTGAATATCCATTTACCCAATGGGTTTTACCCCTTCAGGTGGATCCTATAGGGTCCATACACCATTCTTATGCATGGAGTCAATCTCTGACTTCATTGCTAGCATCCATTTATCCATGTCATGATCTGCGAGTGCTTCATTAAATGAAGTAGGATCATTGTCAATTTCGCCTGACACATGAAATCCATACCTTTCAGGTGGTGCAACCACCCTCGAACTCCTTCGAAGAGGTATGGGTGTTTCATCTTTATTTATCTCTTCAAATTCAGGTTGAGGAAGCTCAGAATCCTCACGAGACTCAATGAGTTCCTCTACTTTATTTTTGACTTGATCTTTAAGGAAGTCATCATCCACAAACTTCACATCTCTAGAGACGAAAACCTTTTCGGTCTCAGGGTCATAAAGCTGATATCCAATACCATCCTTAACATACCCAATGAAGTAGCACTCTTGAGTACGAGATTCTAGCTTACTTGCATCCATGTTCTTAGAATGGACCAAGTACCCCCATACTCTCAAGTGTTCAACACTGGGTTTGATTCCACACTAGAGCTCGTGAGGAGTTTTAGGTACATACTTGCTAGGAACCTTGTCAGTATATATATTGCAGTCTCTACTGCATATCTCCAGAAACTAAGAGGTAAATGTACTTTGCTCATCATGGAACGGACCATATCCATTATGACCTTGTTGCGTCTTTCAACAACACCATTAAGTTGGGGGATTCAAGGAGGAGTGAGATTGGAGACAATTATATTCTTTTTAAGGTATTCCTTGAATTCATCAAATAGGTACTCGCAACCTCGGTCAGATCAAATCCGTTTAATCTTCTTATCGATTTGATTCTCAACCAAAGCCTTTAACTCTTTGAACTTTTCAAAGGGTTTCAGATTTATGATGTAGCAGGAAGATAAACTCATATCGTGAATGGTCATCAATAAATGTCAAATAATATCAATATCCATTTAGGGAGGCTGTACTAAAGGGACCACATACAACTGTATGTATTAGGTAAAGAATACCTTCGCATTGTGTAACCTTTTTACGATAAGGCATCCTAATCATTTTACCTTGAATACAATGTTCGCAAGTAGGCAAAGATTGAAACTCTAGAAAATCTAAGGGTTTGTATTTTTTCAATATATTGATCTTATCAACAGATAAATAACCTAGCCTTTGATGCAAAATCATGTTTGAATGATTTCCATCCTCTCTGGTTCTTTTAGGGTTTTTATTAGAGGCAGTAACATTCATGACATGTTCGTCAATGCACAATTCATAGAGTCCACCAGAAGTCAAAACACCATCATGACTAGTTGATTACAAGAAAAGGAATGAATATCCACTTTTAACAATCTAAGATACATATATTAAATTGCTTTTGACTTCAGGTACATAAATATACTCTTTAAGTGCTAGGACTCTACACTAGATAATGATAGTCGACAGGTCCTAACGACGACTGCTGCATCACTTGCATCAATCCCATCTGGATGATTATCTCCCCTTCATCTAGACTCTTTGCTTCCTGAAATAGATGCAACAAATTGCATACATGAATAGAAGCACCAGAATCTATAACCCAAGTTCCTTCTCATACAAAGAGAAAACTAGTTTTAATGATGAAAGTACATTTGATATCTATTGGGGCTTTACCTTTGTTGATCGACTTCAAGTAATCTGGACAATTATGCTTCCAGTGCCCCTGGCTTCTTGTAGTGACGACATACGTCGGTTTTCTTTGATGCCATCAAAGTGAATGCATTGGAAGATGAGCCAATGCCTTGACTCTTATTATTTCTCTTCTAGGTCAGGCCCTTCCCAGAACCTTACTTCCGAACACGCTTTCCTTTGACTTGTGCAACCATTGCACTACCATAGGGGTTGTCCTTTTCATTATGTCTTTTGTAGACTTTAATGAAGCCAACAACCTATCATTAGTATATCAAATTTGCTCATGTAGAACGTCACTACAAAGTTGTTGAAAGACTAGAGAGCGACATCATAATGAAATCAGCCTGCACATCTGCATCCATGTCATCTCCAAGGGTTTTCAACTCAGAAAGGTACCCAAACATTTGGGTACATGTTCTTTGATAGAGGTCCCCTCCTGCATCGTGCAGCGAATAAGTTCTTTCATTATATTATAATACTATGTGCGGTTTACATCACCAAACATTTCTTACAGATTCACCATAATATCACAGTAAGTGTTCATCTCCACATGTTGCTTCTGAAGCACATTGGACAATGAACCCAGAATGTAACATCTTGCCAGATTATGATATTCATCATATTTTTTATTAAAATTGATTTCTTCTATAGTCTTTGGGTTTGTGTACTAGTCCTTTGATAACACATAAGAGATGCGCTCAACAGAATTGAGAAGATCCAAGTTTCGGATCCGATCCGAATAATTTGGTCCGGTCAACTGATTGACCTCTAGGAGCCTACTAAGTGGGTTCATGGACTTCATTTTCTAAAATTAAGAATGCACTATATTAGAACATATAAATAATTACATATTCAATTGTATTTCTTTGATTAATGAATTTTTAATCAAATTAGTCTTGCATTTTCAACTTTGAAAGTTCATTTTGTTAGTAACTTTCAATGTAAGAGATATACTTACCACTATATCTCTAGCAAGATCTGGGATATCCTCTTTACATTTGTTACATCCCAATAATATGGACTTGCAGCTCAGATAAAAAGAAGCAGGAACGCATTCTGCCTTGTAAGTTCAACCTGCATTTCCCAATTCGGTCTTTAACATCTGGGCCCAGCACTCCTAAGGTGATGTTGACCTGTTGTTAATTGAACCAACCATCAACATGCTTAAAACTCGCTATACATAATCCAATATGGCTCTAATAATATGAGGACTCGGTATTATTGTCACTACATATACAACCTTACTCTTTCAAGAATCAAAGAGCCCGATCCGGATGCACTTGTATGTAGGAGACATCACTTCGGACAACTGTCTCCTACATACAGTCCTTGACGATGGAATACTTTGCCTTGACGGGAGACCATGGATCCCACTTATGTGACCTTCACCTCATATTAAAGTTTTAACTAGTTATCATGAATCACATTCATATAATTAATTCTTCCCAGGGAAATACACATCTATTAATAATAGAGTGCTTTAATTTAGGTATGATTCATTTAATCATATTAAATCAATTATCAATCTAATTCAATCAACCAACAAACTTGATTATTACTTGATATGATGGTATTTTCTCAAAAATATGTATTATTTTGAATTTTATAATTAGAAAGATCCATCATTATCACAGAAGCGTAAGGATCACATCATATACGATAGAGAGCATCTAGTCGCACTAGTTGCTCGGTGTAGCAGAATTTAAAAAAACTAATCGTTGAAACCACATGATCCAAGAACATTTCTTGGATCGTTTCATCTAACCACATAGTAGATATAGGAATACCTCTTGTAGTGTGGTTGTGATTGAGGCTCTAAGAGAAGAGACCTCCTATCTCAAGTCCGATCCATCGGAGGAGACGCTTGCGAGCGCCGAGATGAGTTGCGTGCTTCTCGCAATCCAGGTTGATGATCCAAGAAATGGCTCTCCTGATCTCATCTCACAAGATCGAACGCCTTCTTCATGAGCGAGATGCACCAAAGAAGGTGGAGATACAAGAGTTGTCAAAGCGACAACACAATGACGATGTGATGACATAGATGACCTTCTCCTTATGAGAGGAGTGGATGACCACTCAAAGAGAAGGGGAAGGCTTGGCATGAGAATGAGAGAGAGGGAGAGAGTTGTCGAAATTGTAACTCGAAAGCAATGGGTTCCTCTTCTTATATAGGGTTTTGGGAGTCCATGGATCTCAATCCATGGATAACAGAAAATCAATGGATGAGATTAATTTGTGTTTCTCTCAATGGTCATGATGTTGTTGTAAAAACACAATAATAAATAATTTAATTTAATAGAATATATATCAATAAATCAATATAATTAATTTCACATCAAATTAATTAATTATTCTTGGAGAAAATGGGAAGATTGACCATATCCCCTAAAAAGGGGGGGACAGCCACCCTACTCCTAATGGAGATTGGTGGTCGTCCACGCTCTTGAGGTGGAATGGGTCTATCTCCTCAATATCTCATGAGATCTCATTATCTCATGATACCTCCAAGATTTACAACAACATTTGATGTAAACAATTTCACAAAATAATTCATAATTATCTTACGAATATTGCAATCATGCCATTGAAAAATTTGAATCACATTCACATCCCAAAACAAAATGTAAATTATATTTTCAATTAATCATCCAATGTGAATCCAATTCACATCAAGAATTAATTAACAAATATAAATCACAATAGTCTCTCTCTAATATATTATAAATCTCATTTATAATATATATGAATAATTGGATAGTGCTATACACATTATTCATATCCATAATAATTGAATCACATTTAATTACATTGGATTATCATTCTCATGCATTCAAATAATATGAATCAAATTCACATTATTCATGATAATTAAATCACATTTAATTATACATTTCTCAATGCTTAGATATTATTCAACCATGGAATTATTCTTGAACTCTTTTAGAATAATGTGCTTTCCCCGCAGATACTTGGAGATAAGGACATGGCGATTGTATTTTCCATGTACAGTGACTTGGATATTGATACCACATCTCAAATCCACATCTCACAGACATCTCATAGATGCTTGGTTAAATTAAGGCCATAAATCTAATCTTCTCATTGCATCTGAATCTCATTCAGATCAATGTCCAACACCTGGACCAAGATCAGATTACTTCTCTACTTAGAGGAGTCACTAAAATCCAGACCTGTTTCATCATTCCCTCCGAACGGAAGCGTCATGGTTATACAATCGTTAATGATCACATCACCCTCATGTATTCCTAATACTTGTACAACATGCATACTGAAAGACCTATAATAAACCCGAAGATATAGATCAACTTTACACTGTCATCTTTAGGTTTTCATCATTAAGTGTCTCATTCTTGGTGACTTGGGAGTTGGTATTGATCATATGCTTTCCAAAACCATATATTATACCTTCAAATTCTTATCATGCTTCCAAAGCATGATGACCATGCATGGAATTTGATCGGTCCCAATACCTCATGAGTGAGCTCATGTCTTCTGGTTGATATGTGAACCTGTATGATCCCTTTGAGAGATCGTATTACTCATATGCCCTCATATGCACACCAGCTCGCCTGTGTATAGTCCTTGGTTACATCATCAACCTATTGGTCTAGCAAATGTTAGACATATAGTAACGCATATGTCTCCGGTCAGAGGATGTGTGCCTATATCGTGATAGTATACTATATAGGACTTTGGTTATCTCGATCTTGTTAAGTCAACTATTTACCTAACTAATCTGATACGTCCGAATATATATTCCCATGCAGAGGACCTTCATCAAGATGTCGGTCTGATCTCAGCCTAATGAGAAAGGATTGCCATCTCCTACTTGGGCTGGAAAACATCTCTTAACAATCATTTGATAGTGCTTGATGAGTCCTCAATCTAATTCCTTAGATATTCATCCAAGCACCAGGCTCTATGATTCAATTATTGAATCAACATCTGTATGATTATTAAGATGGCCATGGTACATAACCCTAATTGTAAAGAGGGACCTTATAGTGCATTCATTCAATTAATCTTAGAAAGGGAGTGAAAAGAATCAATAGCTTTTATTGATAAATCAAATATTACAATAACATTTATTATAGGAATGGTTCACCTCGGGCCCACATGGATAACATGGGGTTGGGTTCTTCGCCAAAAGGGGGGAGTGGCTGGATGTTCCTCCTTTTGGTCGTCACTTCTAGAGACCCGACCTTGAATCTCGGGTGCTGCTCAGAAGCACAACGAGGTCTGGTGGACATCAGATCTCACCAAAGACGTCGTTGCTAAAGACGATGTGGAGCTTGATGAATATGCATTTCATCACATTTATTCTTTCATTTTGGCATTAAATACCAAACTAAATGCATGTATAAATAATTAATTTATTAAAATAAACACCTGATAATTTGTATAAAATATTTTATAAAGTACAACATATTTATTTTATTAATCTAAAAATAAAGAATAAAGAAAGAAAAGAAAAAAATGAAACACCATAGGTGCTAAGTGACCCTAGACCCCAAGACCCAGTCGTCATGATGACATGGTCGACAAAGAATAAAGTATGGGGAGATAGGACAGAAGAATAGTATAAAGATAGATAGAAAACCATACATATATAAAACCCTAATTTTTATTCATCTATAATTGATTTTTGTCATCTATTTTATTTTCTTATTTTTACACCTCAAATGACAAAACTCTCTACGAATATTGTGGATAAAAATATAAAGAAAATACAAAATTCATTTCACAGAAAAATAATACACAATGTTCATGAGACATACAAAATAAAAAGCCACGATAAAAAGTTCATAGACATGTATCTTCTCCATATTATATCTAAATAGAACAAAATCGCCTTTAATTGTATATAACTTTTAATAAACTAATTAATGAAGGTGGTTTCATATTATTTGGAGGTAAGAGGCAAAATTTAGGTTTTGGGCCCATATTGTGCAACATGCATGTATATTTTATTCAATTTATTTATTCTTTATATTTTTAAAATTCTTTTATTTTTATATCATTGTAAATATTATTTAAACTACATATAAATAATTAAAATAAATTACAACCATAAAAATAAAATAAAAAGAAATCTTGTACTTCAATACATAGATGAAATATATCTATATATACCTTTAAAGAATCCATACATAATTATTTAAGTGTTCAAATAAGATTCTAAAAATATAAAAATAACTAAATAAGTAATTAAATAAAGGAAAATTTTTTAAAATACATGTAAAAAATAATAAAATAAAAAATACAAATATAAATATAGGTACTCATACGTATATTTACATGTAACTATTATCTCATAATAAAAAGCCTAATAAAATATATAAAATTATCTATAAAATATTACATAAAATTAGAAATATTTTTTATCTTATACGCTCAAATTAATTAATTCATTTACGAATTTTTATCGAATTTATAAACATTTTCCAATTATCTTTTTTCTAGCTAGTCCACGTCGACCAACCAGAGGGATGCGATTGTTGACCCTGGTCACTGTACATCCTCCTCCAGCAGACCTGTCAGAACCTTTGACACCCCTTCGTCATTTTTGCACACCTACATCTTTCAACCATTCTTCTCGAGACCACCATCAATCGATAGCTCTGTCGACCCTATCCCTCGTATATGCTTGAATCCTCACCAACCACTATCGGGCTTCGCACCATCTCCTCCCCAAAAGTTGTCAGACCCCTATGTTTAAATGAAGAGGTCCGACCATCTTTCCATTTTATCTCACTTCACTCATCGTAACCCCCTTAGGACACCTTCGTCGAGTCCTTGGTGACAACAGCTGGTACTCCTGCCCTTCGCGGTGAGGATAAGGTGGTGGAGTAGCAGATCCATGTCCACCAGTCATCTTCTCTGGCGTGCCTTTCCTGCTCTGAGATCTAGTTCTTGTTGAGATGCTAGGTAATGTTCCTTCACTCGAATTTCATTCCAGTAGTCTAATAATAGGTTTAGTTTGCATTTTAATCACGCCTTTAGCATAATTTTAGAAATAAAAAATCGCTGAAGCTTCCACCTCTGGCCCCAAATCCACTGTCCTCATCTACTTTTCCGACCTCACTCTGCCTCCATTACCTTCCCCATCACCTTCTACACAATACCTCTTTGTTCCCCTCCTGACTCCTGCAAGGAATCACATCACTGGACTCCACCTTCACTGCCTTCACTGGAGTCCCACCATCCTATCACCCCATTGCTTTTGCTGCTTTATAAGAGGGTTGAGGAGATAGCCCTCGATCCCCTTAACCTTTTTGGGTAGGTCTTCGAGAGCGAAGTTCACCTGGAACCCCTCTTGAAGCTTTGAACAGGGGCTCCAGTTCAGCTGACTCCCAGTGAGCATTGGACCTTGTAGAAGCACCTGCCTAACACACGAAGCTCCTAGGTAGCCAAGGAGCTGATCCAATCGGAGAGAGGATGATGAATGGAGGATATAGAGAGCATGAAAACTCGGTAGAGCCTTGTTCTTGAGGCATTCTTCATGAGCAATGAAGGACCATCAAATGAGAGCCTCGACCCAAATATAATCTGGGCCTTTGATTAAAAGGATGAACCGTCATCCATAGCAGTTGTCAAGATCATCACGTGGTCATGCCTCAACACTGCAATCGCAGTGTTTAAGGGGTAATTTACGCGCACACCCGCCCGCCTTTTTTGCATAAATAACAATGTAAATATTGTACAAAGTGTAAAGTTTAGTGGAACAATTATAATACAACCCTAGAACGTTTTGTATATTACAAAAAGGACACTTGCCAGCTCAACTCACGTGGGGGGCCACATGAGCTGAATATTTTATCTTGTACTCATGTGGGTTTCGATATTGTAACTTATATATAAATCAAGTTCTCGTTCAAACTTTCTAGTGTTTTAGCAATGTGCCCATGGATCATATTATATTACATAAGCACCCTTGCTAGTTCTATGTATTTATTTTTGTGCTTTTTTGGGATTATATAGCTCTCCTGCTTGGAAAATTATGGAAAAATAAATGAATGTGCTCCATTTTGTGCTTGTCCATGATGGTATTTTATTTTAGCATTTTCATTGCATTTTGCATCTACTAAAAATCAATTACGAGTTGTTTATTACATGTTTGACTTAGTAAATACAAAAAACAATATATTTAAAAATTCCAAAAGAACTACTTAGTGTTTATTATAGTATTTTATAGCTATAGACCAAAAATCATAAAAGAATATCAAAAGAAACTCTAAAAAATAACAAACCCTTGATAACCTTAAAAATGCAAAATATTTTTGAAAAAATAAAAAATATTAGTTTCTATTCCATATTTACATATATTATTATCTACACATGAGAATTGATTTTGAGAATTTTTAAACATTTTTGCTATTTTTAAATCTTAAATCAATTCAACCTTTTTAAAAGTCCCTTATTTTATATATTTCGTACTTTAAAAATATCTTAAAATTATCTATAATTACTAGAAAAATAGAAAACATTAGAAAAATATAAAATTATATAAAAATATTTTATTATGTAATAATATTATTATTTTTAGCTATATTTATAAAAAAAAATATCCAATATTGTATTATATACCTTTAATATAGCTATATATAATTAATATTATTAATAAATATTAGATATACCCTAATATATTTTTAGTCCCGTAAAAAATAAAAGGACTGTTCTCTTAGGTATTTTCCAATTTTTATGTATTTATTATACATATTATATACTACTTATATTATAAATATATACTTTATATAATACATAGTACTTATATATAGTTATATATACCAATATTATATATATTTAAAAATTATAATCTTAAAAATTTTAAAAAAATATAAAAAATTAAAAAATTAAAAAATTAAAAAATTAAAATAAAAATACTATAAAACGTTAATTCATTAATTAAGTGGATATTGTACAAATACACATATATTATTTATTCATTATTTATTTATAAATATTACACCTGCTACACTGACTTGTCTCCCTATGTTCGACACCCTACTCTTCTTGCCATTATACACACATTTATGGTAGGGTATAATAAATTTTTATCCACACATCCATTGCTTTTATTATTTTATTTTCATCTTGTGGATTGATTATTTCTTGATTCATTAGGTTTCTTGGGGTGCCATCACAATGACGTAGTGATCCCGTATTGTGTGGACCACAAGACAATTCCTATGGTTCCAAAGGACCAATCAAATGGCACTCGAGGAGCAACAGAATGTAGCTAGTTGTACCTTACACTACTTGCTTTTTTTTTCTATTTTTCTGTCATTTTTTTATAATTATTTTGACAATCCTAATATTCTTTGTCAATCTTGGATGAACATGTATTTCAACTCTTTAAAAGTAAGTATTTATAGTATAGGAGATGAAAAGCGATTCATTAAAACCACATTATTGAATATGCATGACATTTTTTACTTGTTAAGTCTACCAAGGTCAAACACAAGGAATGATGATTTTTAGTTACATAGTTCTAAATTGATTTCAATAACTATTTTAGTGCTATGTTATTTTCTGTGTTACAAAATAAAGTAAAAATAAAGGAATGCGATGAAGAAAATGCAAGAAAAAATAAACAGAGATGAAGCTCAGGATCTATGATTATATATTTTCAACCTCAATTAAAATAATCAAACAATACCCAAAATTAATCAAAGATCAAAAGAGATTAAATTCAATAAATATTTATCAATCAATATCTCATATGCAGACCAAAAAGATCAATGTATTAGAGATTCATCCTGCAAGAATTTCTCAGGATACTATGCCCTCTGATTTTCCCTGTAAGTTAAGCTTCAAATAAATTGAATCTTAATCATATAAAATGTTAGGGAATTGAATCAGTTTCTCCTTGATTATGCCCCTGCAGCGATGTATTCCAATGATCAATTATCCAAAGAGAAATTAAACAAATCGAATATCTTTAAAATGGAGTCCCCTGCTAAGATTAAATCCTCGAAGAATAATCAAGAAATACTTAATCAATCACAGATCAACGGAAAGAAATAAACCCAAGAAGTATATTCAATTTATTCCAAGATATAGGTACTTGGTAAATAGATTGAGTGATGCTCGTACTAAATAGAGCTATAATAATTTTGAGCGGAATATCTATCCCCAAAATTCCTGTAATTTAATCCTCAAATAAAGGCCAATAATATAAGGAATAAATCTAATAAGTCCCCTTGATTAAGCCCCTACAAATAAAATCAAATCTTTCTCAAGATAAATATGACACAAATTCGTCAAAAATTAAGCATGCTCATATTAAATTATTCCTCAAATAATATTCGATATAGATCCAAGTCTGATCCGTTCAATTTAAAATGCACTAAATAAGCTATAAAACGACATATTTTGTGCCAAAATCATAGTTTAAATTATAAAGTTATGCTAAAATGTAATATCAGGGACTGAAATGCAATGAAAATAATAGTTTTTATTTCATAGAGGTCCCTGGAGGGACTTACCACAATTAATAAAAGACAGAGGGTTTCTCTACAATTTTCACACAAGCGCACGTGTAGGGCGCATAATCTGGTTGGATGGACTTCCTTGTGATATCTAGAACTTGTAGGGGTGCGGGTGCAATTTTCTAGTGAGAGCACGTATGGGTCATATGTTCGGCAATGTTCAACAGTTGAGGCGGAGGATCAGGTCGACAAGTTTGAGCTGTGGTCCTAGGATGGTGCCTCAGGGTCCGAGGCTACGGCTCGGAGCTCTGTAGCTCCACATTGTGGCGACTAGAGGTTCGACTCACACGAGTATCGAGGTGGGGTAGAGGCTCGAGAGGGCAAAATGTAGCGGTATGAGGGCCATTGTATACTCCGATCCAACATCGTCGAGGGCAAGGCGGTCGACGGTCGTTGCTAGGCGATGTGGAGGCAGAGGATGGCCAGTGGCGAGGGTGTCGAGGTGGAGCTCGAAGAGGCCAAGGGAGGCGGCTACAGAGGTTGTGGCCTAGAGTCGGAGCTTTGGTTGAAGTGGGTGTCAATTGCACCGGAGGGCGATCGGTGAATGCGATCAATGAGTGGAGGGAGAAGGGCAAAAGGGAAATAGAGGAGGCATGCTATGACAGCTAGAGGAATGAGGCGAAGGGAAAAAAAGGATTGGGAAGAAGAGCTCTGACCTTCTTAAAGTCAGAGGTAAACGGGGGTCTAGGAAGCAATGCGGATGATGATGGTCTATAAGATCAGGGTCAACACAGGAAGAAGAGGAGGAAGGAATGGACACACCTAGGGAGAAGGAGGAGGTTGACAGGCGGAGGAGATCGCTCGAAGGTCTCAACGATGGAGATCTGAGTTCTGCAGCATGAGGTTGTTACTCAGCCAAGATGTGGCCGAGGATCGCACCTCCCTGGTTTCATCGTCATCGACGATGGGGCATGCCGTCTTCTATCACCAGACGAGGAGGCTGAGTGGCTGGAGGCAAGGGTTTAAGAGGAGGATGCGATGGACAGAGGGGATGTGAGGGCTTGGTAGGTGGAATGATGGTGACAATTATGCGAAGGCTGTCGTAACAACCAATGAGATGAACTATTGCAGAAGGAGGAAGGGCGATGGGTGGCGGTGGTCGAAACAGTTAGGAAGGGAGAAGGCAATCACATGTTGCACACATGCACATGAAGGGAGAAGGCAACGCGTACGCGGCACGCGAGCAGAAAGAGAGATCCACGGGCTGGGACACGTGCCGCACACGTGACCTAGAGAGGTAGGTATGCACAGAATGAGAAAATAAGGGAGGAGAGAGAAATGAAAAGGAGAAGAAGAAGCCAAAAAGAAAATTAATTTAAATTAAAGCTAATTAAAATAATTATTAATAAATAACAAAAAAATAAAGAGTAAATTAAAGTAAAAATTAAATAAAAATAAAAAGTAAAATTAAAAGAAAAATCAAAAAGAAATTTAAATGAAGTCAAATCAAAAAGTGGACAACATGAAAGTTGCTCGTCTTGATAAGATCTACAACTTTTATGAAGTATCCAAAATCAAATAAAGTTAACTGTAAAAATTTTGGTGGTAATCTATAGATAATAAAATACTATATTTTTGCATTTTATGATTTTTGTATTTTAATTTGATTTAATTAGTGAATTAATTTATATAAGATATATACATAATTAATCTATTTTTTTATTTTTTATAGGTTAGAAAAAGGGAAAATAAAATCAGCAAAGATAAAATATGCACAAAATATACAAAACCGGATTTTTGTGTTTTCTATTGATTTTCTGATTTTGATGGGTTTTGATTCTTTGTACCAAGTTTGTTATTTAGTCAAAGAACATAATAGAAGATAAATTAGGTCAAAAAAAGTGATCTTTGAACACAAAATAAAAAGCTCAATCAAAGTAAAAAACACAGATTATTAAATTACAAAATTTACTCCTAACTTTAATGATGTTAGTGATTGTGAATTAATACAAATTAAGAGGATTAAATAATGAATTATTAAGGGGACTTTTCTAAAATAATCACCAGAGTAGATGAATAATGGATTCATCACACCTCTATACTTAGCTCTTTGCTTGTCCCCAAGCAATTTTTAGTGAGTTAGAAGGTTGAATCCCTGACCGTGAAAGTGCAAAATCAAGACTTCTCTCATTAAGAATCCTAGGTTTTAGTGGTCCTAAAATTCTAAGCTCAACCAGGCTCTAGTTAAAACGAATCCAACTTCTATATTTATCAGACTCTTTGTTTTTACATATAGCATAAGAGATATGACATTTAGTGTGTACTGTAATCATAAGAGTCAAGTCAAAACTTCATGCAAAGTCGTGATCCAAGAGATTCTCCTCAAGACCTAATTCTCAACACTAGGGAATGGATCATTTCTTGCATTCAATCTTCTGTCTCAGTAGTTTGTCATACTTGAAAATGTAGACGAAAGGTCAGTTGATGGAGGGCTTAGGTTTGTGTATTTTCCTCTCCCTCACATTGGAACAAGGATCCTCTCGAGTGCCTTATTACTCAACACGTATTTTTGGTTGTTGAACAATGTGTTCATCAAAAGTTGTTGAATCATATGTACTTGTTTTCATGGGAGTACATTGGGGTGTGTCTTCTTTAAGTATCTAACATACTTTTACCAAGACTTGTATCGCTTACATTGTAGAGCCTGTTTTGAGGTAGTAGACCTACTCATTAGTCTTAACTAGCTTTGGTCCAAGTGGACACTTTGTAATGGTTGGGAGTGCTCACTTTTGATTGAAGCTCTTTGAGATTGACTTGTAATTGAGAGCTCTTCTTCAGTCAATATTTTTTTGTAGGCTAACTCTACTACTTTTACAAAGAGTTGGCGCTCACTAATAATCAATTATTTAGTTTCATCACTACCTGTCACATAGGTTAGTATCAAGAGATGGCATGAGAACATGTTCACATACTGGCTGGGGTTTGCTTACCCTCAGGTTTCATGAAGCCTTCATCGATTTTTTCCCATCCTCGAGTATCATAAAATCATGACTAGACTCAAATCTCAAGTCTAGGTCACTCAAGTGAAATCTCAACTCATCTCATCAATCATGCAGTTGTGCATGTGATGTGCTGATCATATTCTTAAATAGTGGCAATTGATATTACAATATATCGCTCATATCTTTCAACAGGGAAGTGTGGATTATCTCAAACCCTAATGACTAAGGCTGATTAAATCTGAATCAAAGGACCTTAAGAGCCCAAGTTTCTTTCACTCCTCAAGTCTTGAGTGATTGTGAAAATGTCAAGGATATAACCTTATGTTAGCTTTGTTTTTGTTTTTGTTTTTTTTTAAATTAAGAGAAATAATGATTGGCCTAATCTCTTATGAATAGTTGCATACACTTCCAGCCAATATGAGTGTAAGTATGGATCGTTAGACGTCTACTCGTATTACTTCAAGATGATGCCATTAGCATTGTCTTTCAACCACCCACTCCACTAAGGGAGACCGTAGTTCCCTCACTAAAAGTAGCTACTCATTTTTTAAGCTCAATAGTCATAATCATTGCTCAAGAAAAGTTCTTGATTTTTCAGATGTTTATGGGTTTTTGAATAATTTTAGATGTATTTACAAATTAAATCAGTTAATCCCTCATTTTTGAAAATATTTTTGAAACCATTTTTCAAACCATGTCGCATAATATATATAGATTTTCAAAACATTTTTCAAACGATTTTTAAAATGAGTTAAACCCCATTTTTCAAACCGATGTCAAATATTTTTCAAAACATTATCACATGGATAGAATTTTTTCAAAGCATTTACAGATATTTTACGTAAATCAATTAAACAATACTTATACCCTAGCCCCAAAAGTTTCAATTTTTTCAAAATATGAGCTATGGATAAAGTGTATATATATAGTATATATAGTATAACCCCCTATACTTAAATTTTACTATATCCTCATAGCACAAAGTGATATGAAGCCATAGCTTCAGTTAAATACGAGGTGATTTAGCAGAACTTACTCATACACCCCCTTATACTTTGGTTAAAATAGCCCAGTATAAGAGGAACAAGAAGTTGGAGGAATATACTATACTCAGGTACCCTATACTTAGACAAAATATCCTAAGTATTGGATATGCAATAAGGATATAGGAACCCGTGGTGAATACTCAGATAATGTACAAGTTCCCCATATACATAGGCTGAAGAGTAGCCTAAGTATTCAGATTAAGAGATAAGGATGGGGAACCAAGTTTTTGTTAGGGTTAGAGAGGCAACAGAATGATGGATTTACAAAGTGGTTGAATCTTCGGAGACGATTAGTGGATATGGGAGGGTTGGGTAGAATAAACAAGTCAGGATCAACCAATAGAGCATAAACCTTTGATTCATCAACACACACACACACACGAAGACCATAAAGGTTTGGACAAATTTATCTCATCCTATTTTAGTTGGTGATCATCCAGAAATTCAAGTTCATTGCGTAGGGTTTAAAGATAAGTTTTGGGCACTATTGTAGGTATAGGTCTTTACCTCTCAAAATTCAATCAAAAACTATGTACAATGTGGATATTGCACTCCTGTAATCCAAGGTTCATTTTATTCCATTTATTTTGGTCAACTTGCGTTTAAGACTCAAATTTAACTTAAGGTTATCATTATATTAAAGTGAGAGCACAAATCAAGCAATCATTGTCTAATCGATCGTTCTCAATTTCCTTTAATATCCTAAGTGATAAATAAAGAGGAAGATCTAGAGAAGCAAATGCATTTGAGAAAATTATGATGCATTCTTGAGAGAGAAACATACAGTGCCTTCAACGTTCTCCATTCATATGCAAGACTATAGTAGAACTTTATAATATAGGCATGCAAGTTGAGGAAACTGCACCTAACCATAAAACTATTAGCAGGAAGAATTGGGTTAAATTTAGCTAGATAGATCGATGCTTACGTGTGTCTCAATGAGCCAGGGAGATGAAGTGAATCTCCTTGACTCTTATGTGTGTCCTATCCTACAAATCAAGCACAAAATATTTGCAATGAGGGAAGCTCGGAGAGTCATGTGCCTAACCCTAGGTTCGCAGCTACTATGGTAACAACTGGCGTTCTGATTTCATTCGATAGGATTGGATGAAGGAAAAGCTAGTAAGCAGCCCCCTCTGTCGTCCACCGTCACTGTAGTGCGCCCGAACTCGTACAAAGTCAACAATAATCTGGGGCACGAGTGTAGGCATATATATATATATATATTGATATCGTACAGCCGGGCAGTAAACTTTTGAAAAGGTTGGAAGATCTGGCCAAAGAAGATGATAGCCCTATAGATTCGTTCCCATGGTTCGATCCTTACCAATAACACGCGACGTGTTCAAGATTGCTTTTACGCGAGAAAGGGGGACCACCCTCTAATGCCTGACGTAACACTCAAGTAAAACCCCACCCGAACTGTGGTAAAATAGGAACCACACACATATGCAAAGTTCAAGTCCATCCTACATACGTGAGCCCTCAAATGAGGACATCGAGAAATGCAGTTTATTATAATAATATACACAACATGAAAAAGGGATGGTTTTCCAAATTGAACTCCTCGATATCTTTGGAAATTTTCTTCTTCATCTCCTTGTAGTGGGAGATCCCCAACTCCATGCCTCCAAGTAGATCGAGCGTCCTCCATGTCCACAGGCCCTTCCACAAAAGAAGAATGTTAAAAAATATATTACAAGAAATTAAACAAAAATCATGCAAAAACAAACACAACATGAAGATCTAAATATTTAAAAACGATCAAGTCAGAATAATACACTAAAATATAATAAATAAATAAGAATGAGTCGTGTCCTTGGCAACGACGCCATCTGAAGAACATGGATTTCACGTCTTTAATAGTCGGTAATCTTAGTTACAAGATGAAAAGTGATTCGTCAAAAATCACAATATTGAATATTGTGGAACAAATTTTATTTGGTAAGTCAATTAAGGTCGAAAACAAGGAACGATGATTTTTAGTTGCTTAGTTCTAAATTGATTTCAATAGTTAATTTAATCCTATATTAATTTTTGTGTCAGAAAATAAAGTAAAAAAGAAGGAAAACGATGAAGAAAATGCAAGCGAAAATAAACATATATGAAGCTCATGATATGCGATTATATATTTTCAATCCTCAATTAAAATAATTAGATAATCCCCTAAATTAATCACAGATCAAAAGAGAATAAAGTCAAGAAATATTTATCAATTAATATATCAGATGCAAGCCAAAAAGACCAATGTATTAAAGTTTAATCCTGCAAGAATTTCTCAAGATCCTTTGTACCCTGTTTTTCCCTATAAGTTAAACTTCAAATAAATTGAATCTTAATCATATAAAATGTCAGGGAATTGAATCAATTTCTCCATTATTATGCCCCTACACCGATGAATTACTATGATCAATTATCCAAAGAGAATTAAGCAAATTGAATATCTTTACAATGGAGTCCTCTACAAAGATTAAATTCTCGAAGAATGATCAGGAAATCATTAATTAATCATAGATCAATGGAAAGGAATAAACTGAAAAAATATATTCATTTGATTCCAAGATACGGGTACTGAGGTAAATAAATTGATTGATCCTCCTGTTAAATAGATCAATAATAATTTGAAGAAAAATATCTATTCCCAAAATTCCTTTGATTATTCCTCAGATAATGGGCAATAATATCAAAGCAATAAATCTAAAAATTCCGCTCGATTAAGCCCCTAAAAATAAAATCAAATCTTTCTCAAGATAAATATGGCACAAATTCATCAAAAATTAAGCCTAAACATATAAAATTATTACTCAAATAATATTCGATATATATCCACATCTGATTTGTTCACAAGTTATGTAAAATGCTAGAGAACTAAATAAGCTTTAAAACGATATATTATGCGCTAAAATCAGAGTTTAAATGAGAAAGTCATGCTAATATGAAATTTCAGGGACTAAACTACAATAAAAATAGTAGTTTTTGTTCATATAGGTCACTGGAGGATTTATATGCAATTAAATAAAACCCCAAGGAGTTTCTCTGTAATTTGCCATGCAAGTACGCACAGGGTACATGATCTGGTCGATTGTGATTTCCTTGCAATATTTTGAACTGGCGGGGGTGCGGGTGCAATTTTCCTGTAGGAGCACGTGCGGGCCACGTGCTCGGTAGGTTCGGTTGGCGAATTATGAATCTCTAATTTTTCATTTCTATACTCCCTTATTATACTCAAACACAAGAACTTCATTACAAATCTTCATTAATTCTGCATGAGTAACAATAAATCCTCTTCATGTAAAAAACTCTATTTGTTGTATAAATATTAACCCTTTATTTTCCTTATCTTATTTCTTGCTAAAAATCTTGAAAAGTTAAAGTGATTATTGTAGACATTTGTTTTAGTGTTAACAAGATATTAAAAATACAAAAATAACAAAACAACTAAAAGCAGTATTTTTATCTATTAAAAATTTCCCTAGATATATATTTGTGTTTTTGATCTCTTTTGACTTTGTGACCAGCATGAAACTTGTAGATCTCCTCGAGTTCTACAACTTTCATGTTTTGAGTTTTTTCTAATTCAACCTTCTTCTATTTATTTTCTAATTTATTCTTATTTTTACTTTTTGAATAATCTGATTGCGCCTCGTGGCGCCCCCTGGTCGTCCACGTGGCCCCTTCTCTGTGCATTATCCACCACCACTCGTTACCCTTGGATACACCTTTGTCTGCCTCAATCACAACCATCCATCTTTGATGCGCTCACAGCAATGAGATCCTTTCTTCTTGATGCAATCTACAGCTTTCCCTTTCTCTCTCACTACAGCCGCACCATCGTCTTGCCATCCTACGCTCTAGCACCCTCCATGTCAGCAGCCTCTTCCCTGCAGTACGATAAAGAATAAAATCTCATCTTCACCTTCCCCTTGAGTTGCAATACATGCCGTAGGATTAGATCATCCTATCTGATCTTAATCCTCGATTTGTGCCTCCTTCCGATCGTTGGATCGCAATGGCTAGGACCTCATCGTCTTCCTCCCGCATATCCCACTCCTACCATTACTCCTCCCCAACACAACACCCCTTCCAATTTTCACCGCCACCTCAACCCTTTTCATCGCTCGATAACACCTCCTACACATATCCCTAATAATCGTAAACCTTGCCAGCCATCAAAGCCATCAATCATGCATCCCTCTTCTTTGCAAGACAACTTCTATCCTCGTCTTCATCATAAGAAATAACCGAACCTCCAACACCTATAAAACCCCTACTCCCCCTCCATTCTCCACCTTCCACCATTCAAGGGCCTAAGGCGAGGCCCTCTCCTCCCTTCTTTAGTAGAGGGTTGGAGGATTGAGAGCTGACGACCTTTCTAGGACCCGGTGTCGACCCATGGTAGTCTCCTTGTCGTAGACCCTAAAAAACATCTGATCAAGCACCGTGCTCTGCTCGAGCACCTCGTACGATAACCGAAGGTTCCCAAGGACCCTCTACCAAGGTCACATCGTCTGCTGATTCCCTGCTCCTATCAGGTATCTCTTCTCACTTATTTTTCCTTTGGTTTCTCCTTAATTTCCCCACGCACACACATAACACCACCTTCTATTCACCGCGCTCAAAGCATCACTGATAACCTTCCATTCACGTGCCACCCTTCGTCCACCTTTTCTCTCCATCAGAACCCCTACCACCTCTAGTCCTTCTTCTTTGATCATGGTCAGAGAAGAATCCACTAAGGGCGCCACATTCTCCGTACATGAGCCCTCCGTCCACTTCACACATGCCTTGACTATCAACTAACACCTCTAGTTTGTAAACCCCTCAATTGTCAGATCATATGACATGTCTCTGGTCTATAGGCTTTCCTCCGCCGAGCCCTCACCGATGAGCACGTCTTAGCATCCACAAAAATCCAGCTACCGCTCCTATTCTTCGCGCATCGCTACTGAAGATGGTTCGACCTTAAGGGGAAGATCTAGAACCCGGTGGACAAATCCCAGGCCCGCCAGAGCATAGTCTTCTCACCTCCGTGTGAGGAGGAGCTCGACCCGATGGAGCGAAGCATATATTGTTCGATAGATTAGATTATACAGTCAGAGATGGGCGCGAGCTATCTCCATGAGCTACTAGCCTCGGTGGACCCAAAGCACAAGACGAAGCATTGGGACTCAACACGTGTCCGTACCTACACGACCCTCGCGTGGCCATCCGAGCCTCGATCCACGTGCGATCCATAATAAATATTGCACTCATGCCCCGTTAAGCCTTCATATTTGCAAAAAGATCCAGGCGTGTGCCCCAAGTGTTGCTCTTGGTAAATTTTCATAGGACCCCTATAGACTTTCCATTATTGCATAAATACCTCTCCCAGGGGCTATTATGCATAGTTATCCCACTTTTTCTTGCACTTGTGCCCTTACACTCTATTTCCCATATCGTGATCATTTGAACTCTGTTTTGGTTTCATTTTAATGCTCTTTTCATTCTCTATCTAATGGTATCATTTATATACCCCCTTTTGACACTTAATTAAACATGCAAAACTATGAGATATATTGTGTCACTTGCTCTGACTTTCTTAATGCCATTAATTCATTCTGTTGCATAATTTGTACCTGAAATTTACCTATCTTTTATTGCTCATTTATCTGATAAATTTAGGGCATATTTCTAATTGCATCATGAGCTCATCATGCATCATTTTTATTATTAAGAAACAAACAAAATTTATATAGTTATTCATTACATGTATTATGTTTGAAGATTAGAAAAATGCATAAAATTTCAAGCATCATTTCTGTGCCATTCTGTTTACATTGTATTCTATGCATTGTTATAATATGTGCATTGAGTCTACATATGAAGACCTATATCATTGAATCTAATCACTCAACTTTGATCGATACTTTCTGATAAATAGACAAATGGTAACCGTGCCAAGTAAATTTTTCCACATATTCAAAAGTGTGGTTTTTGCTGGATAGAAATCCATCTCCTATGCTACAACCATAGACTTTTAAAGAGAAGGAATTGGCGTTCATCAAATGATGTCATTGCCAGGGACAAGGCTCATCGTAATATATTTTTTGAATTTTATTGTATTATCTTTTAGATGATGATTTTCAAAACTGCATTGCGTATGTTTTTGCATCATTTTAGATGATGATTTTCAAAACTGCATTGCGTATGTTTTTGCATCATTCTTGTTGATTATCTTTCTTGATATTTTTTCGACATGTTCTTCTGTGGTAGGGCCCGTGGAGATGGAGGACGCTCTATCATCATGGATGCATGGAATTGGGAGCTCCCACTGCAAGGAGTCATTGGAGAAGCTCAGAAGAATTCAAGGAGCGTAATTGACATTGTGTTCATTTGTCTTGTAAACAATTGTATTATAATCTCCTTTCTAGTGGTGTTCGTTTGAGGGCTCGTGTGTATAGCATAAACCTGGAACCTTGCATGTGGAGTGTGAAGTCTAGGTGGGGACGGCAACCAATTTCCTTGTGGAATTGGTGGCCGTCCACCATCTCTCCTTGGTGGAGACAAATCCATGTAATCTCACAATATTACATATCTCCATGAATTTCTCCCATAATTTCCAACAACTTTTGTTGTAAAATATTCTAAAATAATAATTCATAATTATTTTGTGAATATTGCAATCTTGCCATTGGAAATTTGTGAATCATATTCACAACCCAAAATAAAATGTAAATTACATTTTCAATTTAATGTCCAATGTAAATCCAAATCACATCAACATTTAATTAGCAAATGTAAATTACAAATAGCTCTCTCTTATATATTATAAATCATATTTATAATATATATGGTTAATATGGATATTGCTATCCACATTATTCATATTCATGATAATTAAATCACATTTAATCATCTTGGATCTCTATTCTCATATGCCCAAATAATATGAATCATATTCACATTATTCACATCTTTGATAATTAAATCACATTCAATTATCTTAGATAACTCTCTTTATAATATGAATCAAATTCATATTACTCATGATAATTAAATCACATTTAATTATCTATTTTCTCAATGCTCGGATACATAATATCAACAATGAAATTATCCTGAACCCTTTCAAGGATAATGTGCTTTCTCCGCGAATACTTGGAGATAAGGACAGGGCGATTGTATTTTTCTACGTATAGTGACTTGGATATTGATATCACATCTCAAATCCAGATCTCGGGCCTCCCACAGATGCTTGATTAAATCAAGACCGCAAATCTAATCTTCTCATTGCATCTGAATCACATTCAGATCAATGTCCAACATTTGGATCAAGATCAGATTACTTCTTTACTGAGAGGAGTCACTAAAATCCAGACCTGTTTCATCACTCCCTAGGAATGAAAGCGTCATGGTTATACAATCGTTTATGATCACATCACCCTCAGGTATTCCCAATACCTGTACATCTTGCATACTGGAAGACTCAGAATAAAGTCGAAGTATTAGATCAACTTTATACTGTCTACTTTAGGGTTTTATCAGTAAGTTTCTCATTTTGATCATTGGGAGTTGGTATCGATCATATACTTTCCAAAAGCATATATCATACATAGTTCTTGGTCATATACTTTCCAAAAGTATATATCAAACCTACAAATTCAGTCAAGATTTCAAAGCGAGACGACCTTGCACACGGAATTTGATTCTTCCCAATATCTCATGAATGAGCTCATGTCTTCTGGTTCAGTAGTGAACCTGTATGATCCCTTTGAGAGATCGTATTACTCATATGCCCTTATATGCACACCAGCGCGCCGGTGTATAGACCTTGGTTAGGTCATCAACCTATTGGTCTGCCAAATGTACATACTCAGACATATAGTGACACATCTGTCTTCGGTCAAAGGATGTGTGCCTATATCATGACAGCATACGATATAGGACTTTGGTTATCTCGATCTCGTTAACTCAACTCTTTGACCTAACTAATCTGACACCTCCGAATCTCTATTCCTATGCAGAGGACCTGCAACAAGAGGTGGGTCAAATATTAACCTAACTGAGAAAGGATTGCCATCTCCTACTCAGGCTGGAGATCATCTCTTAACAGTCATTTGATGGTGCTTGATGAGTCCTCAATCTAACTCTTTAGATGTTCATCCAAGCACCAGCCTCTATGTTTCAATATTTGAATCAATAGCTGTATGATCATCAAGATGGCCATGGTACATAACCCAAATTGTACTAAGGGACCTATTATGCAAATTATTTATTCTTCATTTCAGATTAGGGAATGATATTTGCAATAACATCTATTGCATAATGGCTTTCCGTGCGCTCGCATTTCCAAGAGGGGCAATCCTCGAATGAACCATAGACAGTCGCATAGTCTGTCGCTTCTTGAAATATAACATAATCTCATGGTTCGGAATCCCCTAAATTCTCATTTCTTATGGGGGGAGCCACTTCATTAACAAAGGGTCAAGAAGTTGACCAAAGAATACAAGCATCGAACATCGTGTTGTTGCGTCGTACCACCTATAGTCCAATGGCTTGGCTGAATGTTCTAATAGGGAGATCAAAACAATATTGTAGAAGCTTATATGTATGGATCGTAAGAATTGGTCACAACTATTTGACTCAGTTCTTTGGGCTTACTGCATGGCATACAAGTCTCCTCTAGGCTTGTCTCCCTACCGCCTTGTCTATGGCAAGCCTGGCCACTTTCCCATAGAATTAATTCACAAATAATTATGGAAATTGAACTTGTGCAACTTTGATTCCGAGCAAGAAGGAAAGAACAAAAAAGATGATCTGAATAGACTGCTTGAGTTCCAAGACTACGCAAACGATAACAGCCTGATTTACAAAGAGGAAGTCAAGCGATGGCATGATAAACACATCTACAGGAAGACTTTCGAACCTAAACGAAAGTGTGGTTATTTGATGCGAAGTTAAAGATTTTCTAGGATAGCTGAATAGTTAGCGGACTAGACCATTTATTGTGAAAAATATGCATGACAATGGAAGTCTGCTCATATCAGAATTGTCGCCTGATGCACAACCCTTTATAGTCAACAAACAGTTGTTGAAGCCATATTTAGAGCATGATATATTCATGGCCGTTGTCGATTCAATCGAAGTGGTATTTCAAGATAAACTCATAGAGGCAAATGAATCAGACACCTGAGCTAAAAATCACAAAACAATTTTGTTTTCTTCTTTTCTTCTTTTCATTTTCATTTTTCTATTTCTTCCGAAAAGATGTTCACCCCTTTCATCATAGTTATACTTATGACGTACTTTGTCCTAATCATATGGTGTGATCACCCTAAGTTATTCATTCCCATGATCCCTCACCTATCCCCTTACCTCTTGAAATGTTGTTTATACTTAGGGGTATTTTACCCTAAGTATCGGAGGACAGGTCGAGCCAAAGATTTCGTATATTCCCACCCATGACCCTACATGACTTGTGTACAATATGTTATAGTTAGGATTATTTCATCCTAAATATAGGAGGGACAGACAAATTTTCATCCGTTCATTCTTTAGTCGTTGTAGTATAGACTTTTCTATACTTAGAACAAGTTATATCTTCCTTTTTTCTCTTTGATCTATGAGGGCATATCTCAAGCAAGTATAGGGGGGTCATATATATGATTTATATAATTTAGAAATAACTCATACTTTTGTATTTCCAATAATATGGTTAATTCATAAAACACACATTAACTCTTTGAAAACACTTGTAATAAATAGGTTAAAAAGCTTTTGCAAAATATTTGAAAAATGGTTGGAAACTCTTGAAAACTCTTTTAGAAAATGTTTAGAAAATGTTTTGTAAAATATTTCAAACCTTTGTAGAAATGTATGAAGTTATTTTTTTATTTTTTTGAATAAAATATTTTAAAAATTTGTTTGCAAATTATTTAAAAAATGGTTGAAAAAATGTTTGGAAAATCTATATATGTTGTTTGGAAAATATTTGCAAAATAATTTTCAAAGTTTGTAAATATTTGTAAAATTTATTTATAAAAATAAGTCTTTAAATTGTTTGCAAAAATCCTTTTAAAAATGTTTTGAGAATCTTGTAAATAACAACTCAAATAAGAACCTTACAACATGGTGTGTAAATTCTATCCAAAATCCCTTATAAATAAAGATGCACTTCTGTGTAAATAATTGCACATATGTCATTCATTAATATTATTCATAAATTCCTAAAAATTTGCAAAAATTAAAAATTCCAAAAACATCTGAAAAATATTTTTTAAATATCCTACATAAAAAATTGCAGAACATTTTCAAAAATTCAAAAAGGCTCAAAATCATAAAAAGTTTGCGTCACAAAAATGTTTTTTCCTTGCATAGCATTTGCATTTTTCAGACTGTTGTTGATAATTGAGCTTGTCTAAGTAAAGTCCAAAGATTGGAGCTTGGTTAGATCTTAATCCACTTAATCACAGGAACCTTTAAGGAACTAGAATTGAGATGCTTCGAGTCTACAAGACTTAATTCTTTGAGACCACAAGACTTAGTTCAGTGTCGTCTTAACTGCCTAAGCAGAAAATTACGGAATACACACATGATTCTTATTGACAGTGACCTAACATGCACACCTACACTTTGCACTTTGCTCACCTCGGTTGAAGTGGTAAAGGGTTGGATTTGCTGGCATGAGAAACAAGCCAATGGAAACATAGGAAGTCACACATTTGTGGCCATTGTACCCCAACCCAAATCAGTAACGAATAGGTCCAAAGATAGAAGTTTGTGGGTTGCAATAATGCTTCAACAGAGGGATAGTCTACTGGCTCAAAAGGAAAAGTTCCATGTGTAAATGATGTTGTATATAGTATTCGAAGAATTAAAAAAGAATAGATGGGAAAAATTCCAATAAAAATTAATTCCTGTCGGAGTATGTATGTATAAAGTCAATAAGAAATCTTGAGATTCAAAGTCAAATCCATGTGAGCCTACAACTGGATGACTTGGATACATTGGTCAAGCATCCTAGGATAGGTAACTACAATGGCTATCGTCCATTCTCTTCTCCATGTCCTCTTCTTGAGCAAGTTGCACTTGAACTTAGAAGGTAATACCTCACTTCTCAAGGAAAGAGTTGTTGGATTGGAGAAATAGGGTCACCATGTTGGAGAAGACTGTCTTTTATCACTTCAGCCGAGAGGAGCTACATATCACTTGATAAATATGCATTTCATCATCTTTATTCATTTATTTTAGCTTAAAAGCCCTTATAAAACACATGTACATAATACTAAATCCATATTCTTACTAACTTGCATATGTGTGTAAATAATGTACATATATTATTATTTTAACCTAAAATAAATAAATAAATAACAGAAAAATAAAGAAAATAAAAAAAGATTGTCTATGTGTAATAGATACAGGTTGACCCAAACCCTGAGAGAAGATCAAGACTTGACCTGATCGACCATGAATAAAGTAGGGGGCGATAGTGTGCTTAATCACAAATCCAAAAAAATGTTTTGTAAATACTTTTCTGTGTATATTTGTATAAAATTTACATTATTTTATTTCTATATAAATTGACCTCAAATTAAATAATTTTCAAAACTAAAGTTGTAAATAAAAATATTTTATAAATAATAAAAATAATTGCAAAAAAATCATGTACGGAATTAAAGTAACCACATTTGGAAAAGCCATAAAGCGATAATTGAAAGATCAATTCTGGCTTCAAATGAACTCAAATTGAATCAAACACACTTCCATTGTATTATAAATTAAATTGTATTTAAAATGGTTGTGGGTTTCATAATTTTTGGAGGTAAGATTTTAAAGACGGTTTTCTGGGGTAGTTTGTGCAATATTACCATTTATTTATTGTATATACCCATATATATTTTTATACATATTGTATTTGTAAATAATTGTAAATACTTTTTAATTATTTAAAATAAAAATAAAAATAAAAATAAAAATTTTTAAAATAAAAAAATTAAATTAATTTCCTTATTTTAATATTTATATAATGTACCATATGTGTATAGTATATGTATATAGTTAATTCACTTAAATAACCCTCATAAAAATAAAAAAAATAATATTTATTATTTAATTTAATAAAGTGATGAATAAATAAATTAATTAATTATGTAAATAATTTAACACTAACTTCTATTTTTATCTCTATTTCATTTCAAATTTTCCTTATCTTTATCTCCATTCAATTTTTTTTAAATTCAAATTCAATTCTTTTCCCTATTAATATGGTTCCTGCTCCATTTTTTCAATTGGATCAATCTTTGGTGAGAGGAGCCTCGTCTCCAAGAACTTATTATTGTAGAAAGGTGCCTAGCCTCCGAGCCTTCTGGTGACAGCGAGTTGGCCTTCGTCGTGGCCATTACGCCATTTTCCGCTCCCACGATGAGATCCATTTTCTCTTGTTTCTAATCTAGGTTAATTGTAGTTCAATTTTTTGCTTTTTTAATTTCCTTGTCATTTTATATTTTTAGATCTTAGTTAATCATTTTTTAATCAACCATCACGATTCAATCTACCCTCAATTTCGATCTCATAATCATTTTCTCGATCTCTCAATGTTCACATTCTACCTCACGAAAACATTCAACTCCGGTCACGCACAGTGACCAGAGACTCAGGTCTATCTTCTATTTCACTAGATCTGCATCCACTCACATTTTCCGCATTTGATTTGGGATCGAGCCATCGTGCGTATGTCGGATATCTCTATTTTATTGCAGGTTGACAGGAATTTTGAAAAAAAATAAAAAAATATTTTCTATTATTATAAATATATATATATGTATATATATTTCAGCTACTGTTTCGAAAAAAGCGAAAAATAAATACAACTGTTGTTAAAAAAATTAAAAAAATATTACAAAAAAATAAAATAGCCACCAGCGGCGCCCACAATTCCTCATCTGTCACATGGCCGTCACCACCATCCACAAACCCCCATGCGAGGAGCACCAACGCCATCCCGCCCTCCGCTTGGTTGCATCCTCCGTACGCCATCACAACTCTGCCCGTCATAGACCACCAAGCTGTAGACCCTAGCCAACCCACGCCCACTGGCCGTCTCCTCCCCTCGACAGATACCTCCATTCAACATTGCAGCATCGCGGAGCCGTGTGTTGCCCAGCGCGAAGGAGGCACCCTCCGCATGGCCGCATCCTCCATCCGCCATCACAACTCTGTACGCCGTCCACCACCTAGCACTGCCGAAGGAGTATCGCCCTACCAGCTCCTTCGTGCGCGCATGCGCTGCTCTGCAGCCCCACTCTGCTCGAAGCTCTCATCCTCCACCACCAGATCCACTATGTCACAACGTCATATCATGATTCCTTCCCTCAACGGACATCATCCTGTCACGTCCACTTAAAGACCTCTACCCGTTGTTGCTCGCACGAGGGAGAGAAGATAGGGGCGACGTGCCCCCTTCCCTGTTCTGGCATGAACGAAAGGAATTCAAACCCTAGGGAAAACCTATTTTATTGGACAAATCGAAACTTCACTCTTAGAGGTTTTAAAAATTATAAAGAGATCCCTGCTTTCCAGCAAGTCATGTCTAGAGCACGTTTTATTGGATAAATTGCATTTTCTTCTTGTTTTTTTATTTCTTATTAGTTTATTCATTCGAAAACAATAACAATTTGCATTTTTGTCCCTGAATTTCCAGACATTACGTTACATGTTCTTTTCAGTGAAATAAATATTTTTATTTGTCAATAAGTTCTACAAATTTCAAGTTAAGTTCACGTCACTTGTTTCTTCTTTGCAAAAAATTTTTATTGCTTTTTATCATCATTTAATATTATTAAAAAATCAATAACATCGCATTTTTTCCCTATTTGAAATTTGAAAAATCATAAAAAATTAAATATTATGTAAAAAATCCAAAAATAATATTACATTACTTTTTGTGCCTTCAATTTTCTATCCAGTTTTCATGCAATAATTATTTATAAAACTCAAAAAATGCAAAATAATAAAAATCTTTAAAAAACAAATAAAATTGTAGAAAAATCCCAAAAATGTGAGTTCACTTCTTATTTGTAGAAATTTCCTGTAGTTTTTAGAAAAAAATGATTTTATAATTTTTGCATTTATTTGGTATTTTAAATTGAAAAATAAACTTGTGTGCTCACTGTTTGCATATTTCCATGTTTTGACCCATTTAAAAAATCCTAAAAAACTGAAAATCTCTAAAAAATTACAAAAAATAGTAAAAAATCACAAAAAGCAAAAAGATTATATTTAAGCATTTTTTTATCATTTTTATCATATTTGAAAAATTCAAAAAAGTGCATTTATTTTGTCTATGTTTTTTTGAAAATTATATTATTGAAATTTAAAAATGTACAAAACTACAAATCGTTAAAAATTTGATAATCAGAAAATTAAAAAAATAGAAATAAAAAATTAAAAAAATAAAAAGATAAAAAATTCACAAAAACCAAGATAGTTAGCATATGAGGTTCCCTTTTACTCTTAATTGATTTTTTAGATTATTTGAATAACCCTTAGGAATTATAGTGTCCTTGAGTTTGATCTTGTTGCTATACAGGTTAATTAAATAGCAAAAATTATCTTACTGCTTTTTCTGTAATAATTTAGTTTGAGAATAAAAAATAAAATTTTTGTTGTAGGATTCTTTGGGTCAACGACATTGCACTTTTATTTCATCTAAGTTAAAACCTAATAAAATCCTTGTCCAATAAAATGGCACCGTTGTCGGGGAGGCACGGAGAGGGTAAGGTTTCTCTTTTGACCTACTATTCTTAGTTATAAATATTTGTTTATATTTTTTTCATATTTATTCCATTGTTCGTAGTAATTTAATTTAATTCATTTTTCTTGCTCATATTTGTTATATTTGTGTCTCCTACACATTCTTTCTTTTCATTTTCTTGCAAGGGCCTGCGGAGCGAAGGAGCTGATCATAGGAGTGCCGAAGCACCCAAGCGAAGAGGAGGTAGCTTGTTTCTTCACCGAGCTGTAGGAGAGCGTGAGAGGAGGAGAAGAAGATTTGAAGGAGATCAAGAATTTAAAAAAATAGATTTTATGTTATTTATTTTTAGTCATTCAAACTCTTTTAAAAGGACATGTAGCGGGGTTTGTTTCACCAAGTGCCGGTGCACTTGGGGGACCTCACCGATTTTGTTTTCATTGCTTTAGTTTTATTTGTTTCACACGGATTTTGTAAGTCACATATTTATTTCTTTATTAACTTCCTTGAGCTAGGTAATTAATTAGGTCCAATTCCCTTTACAAGAAATTCTCTACATATAGAGTAGAGTGTATTAGACTTAGTCAAATTAACCTGTTCTTGCCCGCTAATAGAAGATATTGCTAGGACAGTTCACTTGCATCAATAGGTTAGTTATTTTTTCTTCATTTTAAATTCTGCACGGATCATTTTGCATATAGAGTGCTGGAGACAAGGTACGCATCTCTAATCCCTGCATGCATCATCGTATTTAATCATGCATTAGCTTTTTCGTTTTACCCCTCTATTTTGTGGATATAGGAATAAAAGGAAATCGAAATATTAGTTAGACGTGTTTGTTCAAAAATAAAAAAAAAGTGAAAATTGAAAAATTAAAAATTGGGGCTGCTAATATCACTTGGACTATTAAAATAAACGTAATTGATTCACATCATTGTTTTGGGAGAGCAACCCCCTCATTGTATTCGCATTTACTTGCTCGCATACACACTAAGGTTAGTGCCCCGATCCCATAAGCTGACCAAAGTATTTGTACAACTTTGTGTTTGATCACTTAACTCTAAAATTGACAAGATAATTGACCGACCTTCATGGTCTTCAAATTGCGTTGAGTTGATGAATTGGGGATTTGCAATGTGTTTGTTTGTGCTTGGTGTTGAGTTAGTTATGATCTTTTCTCTCCATATCATTAGCAATCTCTTTTATAAAAAAAATCATCATCACTCATGTTTTCCCTCCCTCCCACCCTTCACTCTGAGGGTCAAATGTTGTCCAATATTTCCCAAGCTCAGATCCCTTCACTCTTGCAGGTCAATGATCTCTTTGATCTTAACAGAGATTTCTTTGACTCTGATATTCCTGAACCATTGGAAGGTTTTCCTTTTATTTCGAGAGAGAACCCATTATTTGAATGTAATCATCCATTCTCTCCCTCAAATTATCCTGATTTCTCACATCTCCCTAAGGGTTATTTGTGGGCGGTGTGTACTTGAAAAAACACCCAATCTACAACTCTAAAAGAAGGATAGTGTCACAATCGATCGGGTGAATTTCTGCAGAAAAAGATTAATTTTTTTAGTTAATCTTCTTTTATTTTATTTATAATCCTAAACTTATGTGTATAGTGGTTAAGAATTGGAGTTTCGAACTCAGGGAGGCAAACTGTTGAAGACTAGGGTTGAACTAAAGAAAATCTAGGTAAACAGTTTCCTAATTTTTATTTAATTTTTAAAGATTTTTCTTGATTTTTATGTGATTTTTGATGAATTTTATAATGTTTTTGTATTTTTTCAAGTATTTTGTAATTTTTTTATTATTTCAGAAAATGTTTATAGTTTTTATTTGATTTTAATTTTTTTATTTTTATGTTTTTAATTTGTTTTTATGTTTTTATGAATTTTTCGAAATTTGTTTATGGATTTTGGTTTATTTTAATGTTGAAATTAGTTTCTATGGAAAATATAAATTTATTTTGGATTTTCAATATAGTAAACAGTAGCAAAATATTTTTATTTTATTTTTATTAGAAAGTATGCGAAATTATTTTTGAAATGATATGTTGTGCGTATTTAGGGGATTTTTATTTATTTAGTTATGATTTTAACAAGTTTCGATGAATTTTTTGTATTTTTTTATTGGTTTTCATATTTGATTTTTATTTTGTTTTTGGTTTAATTAGTAATATATGGTAAAATTTACTTAGGGTAATTTTTACTAGATTTTTAGAAGTGTTTTGATATTTTTTAGATTTTTTTAAAGTTTGTTATGTTTTATGAGTTTTTTTAGGGATTTATTAAAGGTTTGAAAATATTTTTTATTTTTATTATTTTTTTAAATTTATTTAATACTGCATTTAGTATAGTATACTAGGTATTAATAAGTATTTTTATTATTTTTTATTTTGTACTGTATTTATAGGTATAGGGATATGAATAGTATTTATGTACAACAGTAGCGGTATTATTGCGATTTTTTCAGAAATAAGGGGGTGGGTATTGAATGATGAAATTTGCAGGGCTTCGACGTAATTCTTCACATGATAGAACGTGTCGTCCACGTGCTTGCTCCTCTACCTAGACTTGGTTATTATAACATAAAATCAGATGGCTGGAGATGCCAAAAATGCTAAATTCACGTGCTTGGTCACGTGATTGCTTTCGACTCGGGTTTTGTTGTAAATTCCGAAGAATCTGGGGAGTAATGTGTAGAATTGCCACAGATCACGTGCAGAAAACGTGATTGCTTTAGCCGCGGAGGACATGCGAAACTCATGCATCACGCGAGCGGTGCATCGTTGATACCATCCTAGCATCAACCTGTGACGATTTCATGTCCGTGTAATCAAGCTTCTAAATAATTTGATAGACTGCAGCAAAAATCCCAAATATGAAAAACGATCGAATGGTGCGGATTATTTTATAACTATTCTCCTATGCTTTGGGAAGATGTATTCGAAGTAGAGGCTGTTGCAGTTCGATGAAGCTTTAGCTGTAGGTCCTTGGAAGAAGAAAATCGTCTTCTATCGATGGCGGTGTAGATCAATTTGATGAAGCAGAGGCGGTTGTGGTTCTCGGGTTTTATCTCAGATTTACAGGTGCTTGAGGCTTCGTCTCCAATCGACGAATTTTCTTTATGAACTCGTTGGCTCTGTTGCTTCCTTTAGCTTCTAATGCTTCTCATGATTCAATATCAAGTGGTTGCAAATGGTCAACGGGATTCTGAGATTTGATAATGTGTGGGTTCCAGATCGGATGGACAAATTCAGGTGGGGTAACGGATGCGATTTGTTCTGCACAATGTTGGATCCAGTCGTGTTCCACTTCGTTTCAAAGCTGCTCGTAGTGGTGTTCGAACGGATCTAGGAGGGGTGACGATCTTGTTCGTGTGGTGATGATCATGGTGACGATTGGCTTTGAATACCTTCACCTGTAGATGATTAAACTACTCGAGGATGAAACCTCGGTCTCTCGGCGAGCAATATATGAATGAAGGATTTTGGGATGAAAATGGATGGAAATTCCATGCGTAAATGAAGGATTTAGGACTGAATTGGTAGTGGAGCTTGTAGAATCATCGATGGAATGGTGTGTCAAAATAGAAAGGACCAACAGATTGATCGAGAAGAGAAAAGTGAGGGAGAATGGACAGAGAAGAATATGAAGAATAACAAAGAGGAAGGGGTATATGGATCTAACCTGTAGTTCAGGTGGACGGACGCCTGTGGTGCGGAGCTCGTGAAGCTCCAGGTCGTTGCCTCATTGCGTGGTGCATCGCATAGGCTGAATCGCGGTGGCGGAGCAGTGCTCGACGTCGGCGACTTGATCACGCCCAAATTCGCACTCCTTCGCTCGACGGAGGAGAACAACACTATCACGAACCCTCTCAACTCGTGGAGCTTGATGGAGAAACTTGAAGAAAAATGGCAGATCCCAGAGCTGGCAGGGGTTGTTGGATGGCTATTTATTGACGAAGATGGGTATGGGTACTGCCGGCAGTGGTGGCACCGCAGGTGGTTGGAGGAAGTTGGATGAATGACCGACAGTTGGCTAACCATTATAACGTAGGAGGAGAAGAGGGAGGAGCTGGTAGAGGGTGGTACAGGAAGGAAGAATCAGAAGGAATGAGAAGAGCAATTGAGAAAGTATGAGAGAGAAGAGATGAGAGAGAAAGATAAAAAGATAAAATTAAATAACATTAATTGATAAAAAGATAAAATTAAATAACATTAATTGAATACTTAATATAATTAATTATAATTTAAATTAAGAGTTTAATACTTATACTATTTTAAAAGTACTTAAAACTCAATTACGTAATTAGTAATTAGAATGATAAATTAATTAAATATCTTAATGAATAATTAACTAATAATTAATAAGCAAATGCTAAATAAAAAAATTAAATTAATTAATTAAATGAATAATTACTTAAATGATTTTCATTTAAATTTAATTAAAATTTAATAGATTAAGTAAAGTACATATACAAAATAATAATAAAATACGGTTCTTTGTACAATATACCAGTACGGTGCCGAAACTCGCATTTTTTGTATTAACTCTGATTTTAGCGAAACCAATGTCATTTTGTAGATAGTGAATTTTAAAACTGAATTTGACCAATTTGGAGTTCATACGGCCGAGTTATGTGGTCCGGAAAATTTAGGTAGCGATTTCGAGGCTTCGGGTTTTATTGGTATTTTACCTTAGTTATATTTTTATATACATTTTTATAAGATTTTTATAAAAAAATTAATTTAATTGGATTTACGGTTATTTAAATAAAATACCGGGAAGTTTTTTATATATAATACATAGATACAACGGGTCCCAAATGTCAAAATTCACAGGGTTTTTTTCAAATATTTTTTTGATATTTTTAATAAATAGTATAAGGTATAAAACAGATTTTAAAAGTGAGTTTGATCCATTTGGAGTTTTCTATAAATAGTTATGAACCTTGAAAGTCAGTTTTTGCAGATTTTTCAGTTCCATTGTGGTTAATTATTTTTGGTGACTACATATTTTTCTGATATTTTTACAAAAGAATATATATATTTTTGTGATCAATTTTTATGAAAGAAATGATTTGATTTGAGATTGTCTTGGTGATAAATAAAATAGGTGAAATATTAACAATCTGATAAATAGATAAATTATATTTTTGGTCTTGATTTTCTTGATATTCTTATAGGTTAGGATCCTTATCTCCCTCTACTTATTTATTTTGTCAACCAAGTCAATATAGACCTGGTCTCGGAATTAGGATCAGTCTGTATATATTTTATATATCCACCCTAAACCCTAAATAAGTGCAAGCAAAAAGAAAAAGGAAAACAAAAATAAAAGAAATTAGAACATGCTTGTTTCTTTAAATTGGATCTCACTTCACCCAAATCTGGAGCTCGGAATCAGACCTTTGGATTAATAGTGCGTCGGGACTCGATTAGAATTAGGATTTAAGGCTCGATAGCCCTCAAGTTCCACAAATCCTTATTAAAGTTCACCTTAATAGTCAGCTAAGATCCGCCTATTCATCACGTAAACTTTTCAGCTTTCAAAAGCAATTTGTATTGTGTGTGAAAGGTTTTAGCTCTTCCTTCTTAAATAAGCGATGAAATCACCCATCCCAGTAACACACTCCCATTGGACCCTTTCCCAGCAACTCAATCCTTGTGGAGGGGGGGGGGGGGTATTTCCTTCTAAGGTCAGGTCGTGTTGTGTCCATAATCGAGTATAGGAAGAAGAAAGAAGAATAGGAAGAGAACTGGAGTGTGATCAGTGTAATCACATCTCCTGTGAAGCCTGACCAGTTTAGCAAAGTCTCCACTAAGACATGTAGGCTTTCTGAAGCTCGGAGTGTGATCAGTGTAATCACATCTCCTGTGAAGCCTGATCAGTTTAGTGCCGTCTCCACTAAGACATGTAGGCTTTCTGAAGCTCGGACCATTGTGGTCATTTTGGTATTTAGTGTATTCAGTTTCTTTTTGGTAGAAATAAGTGTTGCACTGCATCGGTCTTTTATTCCCTGATGGATATAGCATCTTTTCATTCCGTCCATTTTCTGGGGTCTTAGAAAAATCGTGCCAGTAGATCCTTCCCCCATTTGAAGCTTTATTTCAACCCCAATATCCGTCTTAAGATATCATTGCCGCCAAACAATGATGGAAACACACCACCAAATGGATTTCTCTTCGCAGCCCCATGTAAGTCGATCTAAGTGCAAAGTGCATTAGTTCAAAATTGGTTCAAATGGAGAAGAGTTAAGCGGATGACACCATGTGTCCTACTTAGGTACTTTCAAGTTTAATTCCGAACATGGTCTCATGGAACCCAAAGGAATAAGTCTAAAAGACCATAAGAGTCTCAATTCCAGACCCTAATAAAGTCCCTTTAGAGTTAGGTGCATTAAGGCCTAAAATAAGCTCCATCTCTCAGACTTAGATCCATTCGGTTCAACAATCAAACTTATTCTGAAAAATGCGTGAATGCAATAATTTCTTTTTATGAGGTGAATTTTTCAGATTAATCTTTTTATGTGATTTTTAAAGACTTTTGCAAATTTTTATTGAATTTTAAATCTTTTCAATTTTTTCAGGGGTCTTTTTGAAAGAGTTAGTGGATTAATTCCATCTACACAAATTTTACACGAATTATATACATTTTACAAAGGATTTTATATACATTTTATATACAAGTTTATACAGCTTTTATACATATTTTACAAGGATTTTATTTACCACTTTTTAAGGATTTTACCAAAAATTTTACAACATTTTTATATACAAAATTTTAAGGCATTTTTTAATAAGTCATATTTATAGTTTTCCTGCGGCTTTTAAAAACCCAAAATATACACCCATACTTTTCGAGAGTCATATTATTATAATACAATAAAGTATGAGTTATGGCTTCTAAAGTATATATAGCATATATATACGACACCCCCTTATAATTAGCATGAACTATGTCCTCACAGTGACTAAAGAAGCAAAGGAAGACATAAATCGGGCTAAGTATAGATCGATGAAAAGAATCTATACTACAATGACTCAAAGAATAACAAATAAACGAATAGAAGTCGATCATCTCCTCTATACATAGGATCAAGTGATCCTAAGGATAACAGACTCAAAACCAAAGATGATCAAGGTCAAGAGAATGTACATACTCAATAGCTCGGCTTGTCCCCCCTATACTTAGGGTAAAATATCCTTAAGTATAGAGAAGAAGATCAAAAGGTGAGGGACAACTGAGAGAACAGACGAGACAAAAACCTGACGACAATCAAAAGATGATGATGAGTGATATTACCCACTATACTTAGGGTCAAGTGCACCCTAAGTATAAGCAACGACAGGGGTAATATAACAGTACGAATGAACAATAGTGGTGTCTACACCCCTATACTTAGGATAAAGCACATCCTAAGTATAGCAAAAATCTAGATAAATACTGCCGGTGTAAGACAAATGGAAGAAGGAAAGAATAAAATAAGAAACACATATATATAGAATAGATCGTGAAAATCGGGTATGAGATGCATAATACGAAAAATGAAGAGCATATCTCATACAAAATGTATCGAGGCAACTTCAATGGTCGGTGGATCATGATCGAGAAATGGTTTCAAACGCTGACCATTGACTCGAAATGTGGATTCAGAAGACAACTCAGATATATCGATGCTACCGTTGTCGAACACCTTTCTGACAATATAAGGACCTTTCCATTTGCTTTGAAGTTTCCATGGAAATAATTTCAGTCATGTATCGAATAGCCATACTTTCTGATCAGGCTCAAACTGCTCGTGGCTAATGTGAGAATCGTGTCATTCTTTCATCCGCTCTTTATAGTGCAGGCTACTTGTGAAGGCTTCATCTCTCAATTCTTCCAGGGATGCCAGTTCAATCCGCCTTTGATCTCCCGCATCATCTAGTCCAAAGATCACTTCTTTCACTACCCAAAATGATTGATGCTTGATCTCAATAGGTAAGTGGCATGGCTTGCCATAAATGAGTCGAAAGGGAGATGTATCCAATGGAGTTTTTAAGGATGTTGTATTGGCCCAAAGAACCGAGTCCCAAAGTTGCGACCAATCCTTTCGGTCTGGGCGAATAACCTTCTGTAAGATCGTCTTGATCTCCCTATTCGAGACCTTGACAAGACCATTCGTCTGAGGATGATACAGAGTAGCAACCCGATGATTTATGCCGAACTCGTTATCAAATGCCCTTACCTTGTCATTGATGAAATGGCTACCCCCATCTGAGTTCAGGACTCGATGGACCCCAAACTGCATACTGATGTGTTTCCTTAGAAACTTGCAAACCGTGTTTGCATCTGCATTTTGGGCAGGAATAGCCTCTACCCAACGACTCACATAATATACAGCCAGAAGGATATACTCGAATCCCTGGCCCTTAGGAAACATGCCCATAAAGTCGATGCCCCATGCGTCAAAAACCTCACAGAAGTGAATCGACTGCATCAGCATCATAAAATTATGTCCGCTCTGACAGTCAGTACATCTCCTTAAGAATGCATGGGCATCCGCAATGAGAGTAGGCCACCAAAGACCAGACTGAAGCACCTTATGTGTTTTCCTCTTCCCTTAATGGTATCCTCCAACTTCAAATTTATGGCAATAAGTGATTGACACTCAGTTATTCCTCCTGAGGAATACACCGATGCCAAACTGAATCCACTCCTTCATGATAAAGGATCGGATCCTCCCAATAGTAGGACTTGGATTTTGCGAGGAAAGTCTCGAGTCTCTGCCTAGACGAACCTTGCGGGACTTTATTAGAAACAAGAAAGTTCACAATGTCGGCATACCACGGGAGCGAGGAGACTGCAAGAATCGCCTCGTCTAGAAAAGTCTCAGTGATGTGTGCATCAAACTCAGAAGTCTCGGGGAGTTCTAGTCCAGAGAGGTGATCTGCCACCACATTCTTGACTCCAAGTTTATCCTTGATTTCTTTCGAACTCATGGAGTAGAAGGATCCATATGGTCAGATGCCGCTTTGAATCCTTCTTGTCCATTAGATATCGGATGGAGGTATGATGAGTGAAATCGTGACTTTTGATCCTAAGATGTGGGATCTAAATTTATCTAAGGCAAATACTACGTCTAGCATTGCTTTCTCTATAACAGTGTAATTCCGCTATGTGGAATCAAAGTCTTGCTAGTGTAGTGTATGACATAAGGCAGGTCATCCCTTCTCTATCCAAACACAGCCCCAACAATAAAATCGGAGGTGTCTGTCATGATCTCGAATGGAAGAGACCAATCGAGTGGTTGAAGGACAAAAGCCTCTACAACCGTATTCTTGAGAGTATCGAATGTTGAAAGACACTTATCATCGGTAATAAACTCGGTGTCTTTCACGAGAAGATCAAATAACGGTCGGACAATTTTACTAAAGTCCTGAATGAACTGACGGTAGAAACAGACATGCCCCAGAAAAGACCGTAACTGCTTCAAGTTAGAAGATGGATAAAGCTTTTTGATGATGCCCACCTTGTCCAGATCAACCCCCATGCCCCTGCTGGAGATGATGTGACCAAGAACCATCCCCTGAGTCATCATGAAATGACTCTTCTCCCAAGAAAGAACGAGGTTTACATCAGTGCACCTCTGAAGCACTCGATCTAGGATAGAAAGACATTGATCGAAATCATCACTGTAGATCGAAAATCATTCATGAAGAACTCTAAAAAGTCGCCTACCATGTCCGCGAAAATCGAGAGCATGCACCTCTGGAATGTAGCCGGAGTATTACATAATCCAAAGGGCATTCGTCGGAAAGCATATGTTCCGAACGGACAGGTAAATGTCGTCTTTTCTTGGTCTTCAGGTGTGATGGCCACCTATTTATATCCCAAGTACCCATCAAGAAAGCAATAACAACTCTTCCCAGCTAATCTCTAGATAATCAGATTGATAAACGGCAGCGAGAAGTGATCCTTCTTGGTCACCTGATTCAAATGTCTGTAGTCCACACAGGCACGCCAAGAAGTCAGTACTCGTGTAGAGATCTCCTCTCCATCCTCATTGATCACTGTAGTGATACCCGTCTTCTTGGGTACGACATGTAAAGGACTAAACCATTTCGAGTCGGAGATGGGATAGATAAATCGGCACTCCACCACTTGGATATTTCCTTCATAACTTCCTCTTGAAGATTCGGGTTCAACCTGCGCTAAAACTCACAAGATGGCTTGGCGTCATCCGTGAGAAAGATGTGGTGGGAGAACAGAGCCTAACTAATCTCGTGGAGATCCGCTACTGACCACCCAGTTTTCGTGCGATTCTTCTCAAGAATCGCCATCAAATGGGATTCTTGATCTTCGATCAGATTTGAAGAGATGATGACCGAAAACATTTTAGATTCGCCAGCAAGGAATTAGTACTTCAATGATTTAGGTAACAGTTTAAGCTCAGGGGGAGAAGGAAAAGGAAGAGCGGGTTTGACTAGGGCCTAGGTATAGTCTACTCGATATGCAAAAGCTCAGCCTGCTTTGACTCAGAAAGATCTGGAGACTTCTTTTCTGATTTCTGACTCTGTTGTACTAGCTCGGTCTCTAGGCTGGTTGTAGTCTCATCTGAAATTAGACACGAAACATACTCATCAAAACTCTGCCAATCAAATTCCACGTTTATATCGGAGGGATCAATATCTGAACAACAAGAATGAAATTCAAGTAGAACATCATCAGTCTTGTCTGCCTCAGCCTTTAACTGTACTTGCTATAGGACTGTTCTAACCAATCTTCCATCATCTAGTATTTGACCCTCATACTCTCCCTTGGATGTGAAAGTACACCTTCTATGTACCATAATCAAAATCAGCCTCTACTGGGGCCAGAAAAGGTCGTCCTAATATGATCGAGGTATCAGTCACACATTTAGGGATTGTCATGTCCAACACGACGAAGTCTACAGGGAATTGCAAACCCTAAATGGTGACGATAACGTCTTCAATTAATCCCTTCAGCCTCTTGACCGATCTATCAGCAAACTGCAAGACCGTCCTGCTTGGTCGAAGAGGTCGAACTCGAACTTATCGAGTAAGGAAGAGGGAAGGAGATTAATCGATGATCCGCTATCTAAAAGAGTACGATCAAATGTCTGATTTAAAATCTCACATCTGACATACGGTGCTCCCTTGTCTGATCTTTTGGCTAGAAGACGATTCTGGATGGCGTGACAAGTCTCCTTGGTCAGCACATGAATTTTTGAGTAATGATTGCACTGCCTCTTCTTTCTGCGAACTGTAGTTATCTCCTTTAGACCTTTCTGTAGAAGAGGGTCGTGTGCCAAGGCTTCTAAAAGATTGAGCTAAATGGTGAATTTATCGAGCTTCTCTTTCGTCAGATCCAACATTTGGTTTTTTTGGTATTTTCTTTTTTTTTTGCCTTTTCCTAAGCAGAATGCTTGAGGAAAAGAAATATGTACATCCTCATTGTCAGTATGTACAATAGGAGGATCAGATGAAGAAGAAGAATTTGATCTTTTTGTAGAACGGGGACTACCTCTATGTTGATCACCAGAAGTAGGCAAATAAGTTGTCCTATCTTTATTTCTTTTTTCGGATCTCCTCTTCTTCCCATTTCTTTGTACTCTTATATCTTTATCACTAGATATGAAAGTTGGTAACACAACTATCTCTGCATCACGATCATCAGATTCAACGGTATCAGCACTACCATCCAGATCATCATGGATACTAGTGGCATATGTACCACTCTCTGCATCATGCTCAATTGGCTCGAAAACATCATCTACTGATGCATCTCTATCAGGCATAGTTGAGCTACTGCCAGTTGGAACTCTACCACTCCTCAGGGAAATGAAATCAACATTGTTCTCATCATCATGTGAGGTATGTGTTTGATGAGTAGGGTCCATCTGCTGAGTCTTCATGGCGGTCCGATCTAACACGAGATCCATTATCTATTTTTTTAACTCATCCATATCTCGCCTATTCTTCTCATACTAACTTGTGATCTGAGAGGCAAGATCGTCTAGAGCCAAGTTCTCATAGGAATGCCCTAGAGAACTGGATGAGTAATCTAAAACTTGTTGAGGTAAATGTTGAGAAAGAGATCCTGGCATCCACTGAGTGCAAGTCTGAATCTGCAGAGGCTCGGCCGCAGGCTCCAACTGAAGGTGATGTATCTGCTGCATTAGAGAATGTGTATCGGATGAATCAACTGGTAATCCTAAAGATAGGGTGGATGTCATCTATTCAATTTTGTTCTTCAGGTCACTAATGCTCCTCACAAGCCCGTCGATCTTATCGAGCTTGTGTAATTGGTGGCATCTTGTCTCAATACGTTCTAGGTGGTCCAATCTCTGGTTAAAAATCCTCACTTCGGCAGATGAAGAATCTAAAAATGTAAGTGTCGATGAACCCTCTTCGATTTGTGCCACGGTATATTGGTAAAGAAATGTAGGTGACTCCATCTTAGTATAAGAGTCTGTCAGAGCTAAAGTGGCATGAGGAGATGTCATTTCCTAGAAAATACGCCAGACAACATCCTCATGCTTCGAAGAATATTTACCACCACAGGATGCGTTCACCAAGCCTTGCAGGTCAGATGTTAACCCACTAAAGAAGCTCTGAACCAAGCTTGCCTTAGAAATATCATGGTGCGGATACCTATCAATCAAGTCTTGAAAACGATCCCATGCTTCGTGGAATGGCTCGTTCCCTAACATGGTGAGATTGGTAATGAGAGACTTTGCAACATTCATACGTCCGATGGTGTAGAATTTGCTCAGGAATTCAGTACGAAGCTGCTCCCATGTAGTATTATTCTCCCTAAATGATATTACCAGTACGCAGTCTTATCAGCTAGGAAGAGCGGAAATGCTATCATCCGAATTGTATCCTCATCAACTTGAGAGTCATATACTATACTACAAATCAGATCTAACTCTCAAAGGTATGAATGTATCCCCTCAATGAACTGCCCATGAAAAATTGGTAAAGTTCGAATAATTTCAGGTGAGAGGACAAATGATCCATGAATAGGAGGAAGTCGAATCCACCCACTAGCAAAAGAAGCTCCAGATGCATGAAGCTGTCTCATCGTACGTACATGCTCTGTAGATGTTGTCTTCTCTCTCTTGCTCGTCATTCTTTGAAATATGTCTCTTCTCTCTCAACTGTTTCAACTCATCTTGGATCTCGTTCATCAGAAGATCTTTCTCCCTAAACTGAGTCTGCATAATCTCAAGGGAAGCAATAAGACTACCATTGATCGTTGCCTGATCTGGAATCTACGAAGCTTCCTATGACTGTAATTTCTTCCCACTCAGATTTGTCTTTGGAAAGGAGAATGCATCCATGTCTGGTTCTGATAAGTCTATATATAGCTATGAAATGATCATAAGAGGTGGAGAAGAACGGAGTGATTGAGAGAATCTTCCAGGGTTACGGTCACACCTGGAAGAGGGAAGATGTCACGAATCTGGCTCAAACAGGAGGATCTCACGAATCGAACTAGGGGACGATATTAAAGGAAGAGATTGAGTCCACTCAGCTTCAAAGAGAGGGTTCTCTTGAAGTGACTTAGATGGACAGGTAGGTATGCGTAGAAGCGGTGTCGTAAGAGTCGACCTAAGAGACCGCCTACCCATCATCTTGATAAGACTGATAATCTGATTATGTATCTAAAATACTGGACTCACATAAAAATCAAATGCAAAGCAAACCCTGAATTCACCAACTCAACCATGATGACCATAAGAGTTTGGTCGTTTATCTTTTTAGTTTTAGGATTATTTAGCATACAAATCTTCTCACAGATTAGCGAGTTGATAGGTGCCTGCAATTTCTTCGGAATACTGTCCCGAGTTCTTATAGAGAATCACCTATTCTCATCCAGTATGGGAGTAAGTACGGATAGTTTCCAACTACCTGTGCTACTGGACGATGGAGCCTTACACAATTTCCTCTAAACCTCCCACTCAGCCAAGTAAGCTCGGGTTGTTTCCGTCTACCTGAGAGTACCCACTGAAGAGTATAGTGGTTAACTATATGGAATCGGTAGTATTATGAAAGAAATTTGGACTATGGATCTAGCATTTTGGGCCGTCTCTCACTCACAAAACTGGAGAGTGTACCTGCGATGCAATTGTGGGGCATGCTCTCCCCAAGACAAGTGAAGTCCTTACGTTTTGTCTTAAAGTTAGATAAAATTAGCAGTCCCTGATTTATTTTTGGTTATCACTTTTTTTGAGTATTTTCAGAAAGATTGTCTAATGTAATATTACAAGCACCTAGGTTGTAAGACCTAAGAATCTACGTTTGCATAGAGAAGGAGAAAGTCGAGAATTCCTAACAAGCACCTATCTCGCGAAATCCGCAGAAAAAAACATTGAGTGTTTTCAATGTTGTACACTGCGGTGGGTGCTCTGCTCCCCCAGGAGTACATCCCTGGTGAAACAGACCCTGATAGAGAGGTATAAGTCAGGATGCCTTTACGAGGCCCCTTTCTACAAAAACAAAGAAACGACAAGTGCCCTAGATGTTTTATATTTTTTTACAAGGTTTTATAAAAAGCTATAAAAAAAATGGTGGCTAATTGATTCTCAAATGTGCGACTCGACCCGTGCTACATAGATCAAAAATAAAACCCATGAATATAGAAAAAATGGCGAAAATAAAACCCTAGAAAACTAATTCTATGGTCTGCCCTAGCGTTGCCTCCCCGGCAACAGCGACATCTAAAAAACCACCCAATCTACTACTCTAAAAGAAGGATAGTGTCGTTGAATTGTTTGGGTGAATTTTTGAAGAAAAAGATTAATTTTTTTAGTTAATCTTCTTTTATTTTATTTTATTTTATTTATACTCCTAAACTTATGTGTATAGCGGTTAAGGACGGGATGTCGAACTCAGGGAGGCAAATTGTTGAAGACTAGGGTTGAACTAAAAAAATATAGGTAAATGGTTTCCTAGTTTTTATTTAATTTTTAATATTTTTCTTGTTTTTTATGTGATTTTTAATGAATTTTATATTATTTTTGTAATTTTTCAAGTATTTGTAATTTTTTATTATATTAGAGCTGTTATAGTTTTTTTTATTTTTTTATGTTTTTTAATTGTTTTTATGTTTTTTATGAATTTTAGAAGTTTTTTATATTTTTATAGATTTTGGTTTACTTTTAATGTTAAAAATAAGATTTTTTATGGAAAATAGCATTTTATTTTTGATTTTAGATATAGTAAAATAGTAGCAACATTTTTTATTTATTTTTATTAGAGAGTATGTAAAATTATCTTTAAAATGATATGCTATGCGTGTTTAGGGAATTTTTATTTAGTTAGTTATGATTTTTACAAGTTTTAATGAATTTTGTATTTTTTTATTTGTTTTAATATTTGATTTTAATTTTATTTTCGGTTTATTATGTAAGATATGGTGAAATTTACTAAGGCTAATTTTTACTAGATTTTTAAAAATGTTTTTTAATTTTTTAGCTTTTTTAAAGTTTGTTATGTTTTTACGAGTTTTTTAAGGATTTATTAAATGTTAGAAAATGTTTTCTTATTTTTATTATTTTTTAAACTTATTTAATATTGTATTTAGTATATTATACTTGGTATTAATACGTATTTTTATTATATTTTTATTTTTTATTGTATTTATAGGTATAGGAATATGAATAGTATTTATGTACAATAGTAGCGGTATTATTGCTATTTTTTCAAAAAAATAAGGGGGAAGAAATTAAATGATGAAATTTACGAGGCTTCGATGCAATTCTTCCACTAATAGAGCATGACATCCATGTGCTTGCTCCTCTACTTAGACCTGGTTGTTATAACAGAAAATCAGAGGGTCGGAGACGCAAAAGTTGTTGAAGTCATGTTCTTGGGCATGTGAGTACTTTCAACTCGGGTCTTGTTGTAAATTCCGAAAATTCTGGGGAGTAATGTGTAGAATTGAAATAGAACACGTGCAGAAAACGTGATTGCTTTAGCCGTGGAGTGCATGCGAAGCTCATGCATTATGCAAGCTGTGAGTCTATGATACAATCCTCATGTCGACCTGTGTCGAATTCATGTCGGTGATTCTGCTTCTCCCCATCACGAGCCACTGGGTGCGAAGCCTGAGGCCCCCGCCACGTGCACGCACGTGCGCTGGAGGAACGTCCCCTCTCCGCCCACGTGATTGTCACATGCGCTACGAATTTTGTGCCTAATGCCCTAGAGATACATTGAATTACGCTCAAATCCAGCTCCTAGGGTCACGTGACATGCACGTGACCTGCTGGAAAAATTGCAAACCCCCCCAGAAGAACTATAGTATTATAATCCCCCCGCGCGGTCGCTCAAGGGTCACGTGCCTGGCATGAGACCGCTTGAGATTTTTGCAGGAATACCCCTAGGGGTCTCGGTAATTTCATTTATACCCCTACTCTACATATTTTTATTTTTTTATTTACTGTAATTGCAAATAGACCCTTGTTTTCCTCTTTTATTTTGAACCTCTACATCGCATCATTTTATCTATTAAAAATAGGCATTTTGTTCTACAATTAATTCTCTACATCTTGAAATTTGATTAATACTTTTGTGATATGTGGTTAATTAATTAATATTTTCGTGGAAAATTGGATATTTTTCCAACTCTATGCTTGGAAATTCATATTAAATTAATTGTTGTTAAAACAAATTGCCGAAAATTCGTGCCCAACAAGAAAGGGATTAAACCTCGTGTTTTTTAAGATTTAGGATTTTTCTGAGATCAATCACCTAGTGATACATCTTGGATAATTTTATCTCTTGGAAATAATCAGGTTTAATATTTTTTGTAATTAAGTATTTAAATTCATTGTGTTTGCACTCATAAATTTATAAAATATTTATCTTGCATCTAAAAAATCCAAAAAAATACAATGCATTCATTTCATCATTATTTACATCTTGACCAAATTTCATAATTTTCGAACATCGTTTGATTGAAAATTGCATTTTAGTCCCTAAAATTGGCCTCATTTGCATTTCGCATTTCAAATTTCATTAAAAATACCAAAAAATATCGTCTCAAAAACCCTGCATGAACTTTGATATACAAAATTCTAGGTTGTTCCTTTACCTCCTTGAGTTCGACCTTAGGACTTGCCCACGTAAAATAAATAAAAACTACACCGATTGAAAATTGAATTAAATAATTGTGGATATTTCTTGACTGGTTTTGAATTCTCGCCTACAATGAAATGACACACTAAACCGATAACTCACGTAGATTAAGTAGGGAAATCTCGGATTCGTCAGATGGCACCATTGTTGCGGATGCAAACGGCTTAGATTTTGTCTAAAAATTTTTGTGTTCGATTTTCTGCATTCGAGTAATCTGACCCCCGAATATTCACTTTATATTTGCCATTTTTTTCTTTTCCTTTTTTGCATTTATCTTATTTTTAGCATTTATTTTCTTGTTTTATTTTTTGATTTATTTTTGTCTCACTCTCTTACACTATCTCTCTTATTTTTCTTGCGAGGTACCCGACGTACGTGGAACGATTTCTCACAAAAACCGACGCATCTTCACCGATGCTCGAAAACCGCAAATAAAATTAAGATCGAGTCGAGTCGTAAGAGAGCGTAGAGTCTAGGATTTATTTTTCTATGATTTTAATTTTTGTAATTAATTGCTCATTTATAGCGGTGTCTGTTTGAACTCTCACGTGTGTAACAAGACCTTGAACTTTTTCTGTGGTTTGTCGTGGCGTGTTTCACTCTCCGGTGAGGTTGGGGCCCGACTTGAGTGGCTCATAGGTTAGACCTGCACATATGACTATGAGAGCTTTTAGAATTTTTGATTGTGCTTGTAGAACCTAGGACCACACTTCATATTAATTGATACAAACATTATAACTCTCAACTTAGTCAAAATTCAAATCAATTCTCCACTTGGCTTGCATTCATTTAGAATAATCTTTCAATTCTTGTATTACATCCCACATGGAGATTGCGAGGAATCACTGTAAGTCTTCTATCTGAGCAGACATCATTGTTTCATGTGCATCGACTTTCCCCTAATTTCTCCCTCATGTTTTGTCACATAATTTAAAAGGAAATTGGGATTGAACGGTAAACGTGTATTTGTTCTCACCTAATTTTTTGGTGATCACCTAATTAAAATTGGGGTTGCTAAATAAAAACGACTTTAATTAACCCGCAAAATCAAAAAATTTGCCGGAGAGCAACCCCGACCTTGGATTCATTTATTTGTATGAGTGAGCGAGAGATGATACTTAAGGTTAGAGCCCATCTCCAGAATCTTTGTCCAGACTACAGATTTTAAAAACGATTAGCTACTTCTCAATGAGGAAACAACGGGTAGCTAATAAACGGTCTAGATTTCCTTAGCAGAGTGGATGGTTTAAAGGACATTTTGTAAGGCTCTGTCCTTAAGTAACATGGTAGCCATTTTATGGTCTATGCTTACACCCATACTGGATGAAAGTGGATGCAACTAGTCGTAATAATTCGGGACTGTCTTTAGGAAAATTATCGTCACCTAACAGCTCGCTAAATTTTTCCAAGATTGAATTTATCACCAATAAAAAATTGAAAAGATAATTATCGAACTCTTGTGGCTTCTTTGTGTGAGTTGGTGAACCTGAGGTTTGATTTATGTTTAATTGTGTGTGTGAACCAAATTCGAAGATCAAAAAATGCACACTTGTGCCATCACCCTCCTTGATTTCAGGTTTCTATTGTTGAGTATCTCGAATACTTGAACATGACAACTCACCCACCTTCTTCAAAGATAATGAGACAATTGTACGAGCACTGATGAATATGTGATTCATCACTCTAAAAGTTGAAAATAGAGCTTCCTGAGTAATTATCTGCATATCTACACTTATATTTTATAATTAGCATTCATGCATGTGTAAATAATATCTGCATTTTAGCATTCAAAATTGCATAAATAAGAAGCCTGAAATTCCTTGTAAAAATCACTTGTATATTCACCATATTTCCCTTATTTGTATCTATTTTATTATAACTCCAACTCCAACAAAATCAATTTATAATGTATATATTACAAACACTAATAAAGAAAAAATATCAAAAAAATACTAACTTGTAAAATTGTTCAATAAAACCAAATCCAAGTTTGAGACCAAGAACCTTAAAATACACATATCTCTATCATAAAGGGTCTGATTTAGGTCTACTCACTTTTAATGTAATATACATTCAAAGACCTTCAAAACAAGACCAATTTCATTAAAATCGGAGATCGTATATGAAACTTGTATTTTGGGCCCCTATTGTATATCGTACATATTTACCCTTTTTGCCCTTGTATTTTACGCTTTTATTTTCTCAATTATTAAAAATCCAAAAAATAGATTAAATTGTAAATATTCCGTTCATATTTTCTCTATTTTTATTTTGATTTCTCTCTTATTTAAAAATAAGAAAAAATTAAAAAAATGGGGTATTTTATACCTATAAGATACCACCTAAAAATATTTTTTGTACAGATGACTTCCTTTGATTTTCAGCACTTCAAGAAAGTTGTAGATCTCTTTGAGGCGAGCAACTTTCGTGTTGACCACTTTTTTTTTACTCCTTTTATTATTTCTTTTTTATTTTTCTTTTGAACTAACTTGTGATTTTTTTGGGAGTGACACGTGGTTGCTCCTGGAGCCGCCACGAGTTACCTATTTTTTATCAATTTTTATTTTTTATTTTAAATTTAATTTACTTATTTTAATTAATTTATTTTTATATATTATAGTAATAATAATAATAATTTAAATAACCTGCCACGTGGCCGCCCCTGGGCGCGCCACGTGGTGCCATCCCTCCTCTCCATCCGGTCACGTGCATAGCACGTGACTACGCCTAGCCCGGTCACGTGCACTGCACATGACCTTCCCCATCTCCACGATCTCCCCCACTCCACGCCTCCTCCGCGCACCTCACCCACCCCCTCCCCCACTCCGCGCTCCTCTGCCTCACGCACCTTACCTACGACCACTGTCCCTCCACGCCTTCCTCGTCAATCGCACGTGCCCATCACGAACTCCACCTCCTGCGCCACTCCTCCTTCTCGCATCGTCCTTAAAAGGCTGACGACCTCTCGCATCACCCGCTATCCACCTTTAAACAAGAAGAAAAGAGCTCTAGCTCCAGAGAACAACAAGGAGACAATGACCCTTCTCTGTTGCAGCGACGACGAGCATCCTTTCCTCGGAGTGATTCGCAGCTTATCCTTCTATGTTGCAGCTCCCACGTCACAGCTGCTAGAGCTCGGGCTAAGCCGAGCCCTTGAGCGACAACCTATGAGGCTTCCAGCTTCACTATCCTAGGCGACCCTGACCATTTCACGGGTAACACCTCCTTCTTCCTTATTTTCTTTCCTCCATTCTCTTCTTAACTCCACTTCTTTAGATTCCTCAATTTTTCTTCCATTCCATCTCTCTCTCAAATTGACCTCCATCCATTCACTAACTCTCAAAATAGTTCATATATTCATGGCTAAATCATACGTTGTGAATGAAACGGTGTTTTTTATCAAATTTTCTGGGGAATTTCTTTAAACCAATTAATTAAAAATTTAAGACAAAAAGAAAAAAACACTTCCCCTTTTCACAGGGCATGTTCCCCTGTTTCACTGCACCATCAAGCATGCCCAGCAACCCCCCCCCCCCCGGCTGCTCTGCCGCGCCTTCATTTCATCCCAGCACGGTTGCGCATCGACGCCTCATCGACCGCACCGACCAGCGCTCGTCGCCGCTTGCACGACAGCGCCTCGTCGACCCCTACTCCCCTCCATGTCCAGCCGGTGCTCCTCCAACCTCGCACGCCGCAGCCAAGCGCTCTGCCCCCAGCTTTCCTCTCCCACATGCACGCACTCCTCTGCCGCCTCCGTCAATGCCCCGTGCGCGGTTGGCCGTACGCATCCACTTGTGGCCTTCACCAACGCACCTCGGTCCGCTAGCTCACGTCACCATCTACGCACAGCATCTCTCCACCTCGGGTCCCCCACCACCTAGTGCACCTCTACTCTAGAGCCATCCACCTGCAGGTCATCTGTGCTCCACGCACTCCAAGCTCCTCTTCCTCGATGGCAAATTCCAGCCAACCTCCATGTTCCCCGCAAGCTATCGCCACCATCGGATTCGTTAAACAGGAGAGAAAAAGCAAATAACACAATTATCTCAATAGAAGCACGTGAGGAGTACCCCCTCCTAGGGTAAATTGCGGACAAGACCTTGCACATTCTAAAAACATAACGAATACCCCCCAATAGGGCACGTGCAAAGCACGTGTACTTTGAAGGATTTGCAGTGGAACCCCCCCCCCGAAGGTCCAACTATTGTAATGAAGTCCTAGACGCACATGTAGTGTGGCTCCCTCCCGGTGAATTTGCACTTCTCCCGCTGCAAGTCGTGGTAATTTCATCACAGTCCCTCAGCATATTTTGTTAATCAATTCAATTCTATATTACATCCATACCCCTATGTTTGCATGTTTATTTAAACATTAATTTAGCATCATTTTGTCATTCCAAAAATTGCATATTGTAAAACATCTTTGGCTTTATCATTGTGAATGCATGTTAAATTTTTGTGACTTTTGCTTATTTAATATAATTGTTTTAGTGGAAAAATAGTATATTTTGCCTACTACTTGCCTTTAATTGATTATTAACTCGATTGTAGCTCCAAAAATTGTGAAAAAAAATCACAATAGGTAGAATTTGAGAGTTCTATTTTGTGCCCAAAAATCACAACATTTGCACATACAATGAGGTCTAAATAAATTTATTAATATTTCGCTTAATTGATTTTTAATAAGTCAAAAGTTAATTGTCTTTGAGGTCTAGTAATTTGCTGGGTCCATCTCACATAGAAGTATCTAGGATAGTTTTTATCTCTTGAAATAATTTAATTTGTATTTATTAAAATTAAAATTGCGAAAACCATCTTAAATTTATATTTAATTTGTAGTTAATTCATTTAGACTCGAAAAAATCCAAAAAAATAGGGTAGCTCCATTTCATTATAATTGACATCCTAGCCAAGTTTGAGAATTTTTCGACTTAATTTCATCATATTCACATTTTAACTCTCTAATTGGTCCAAGATTGCATTGCATTTTTTATTGCATATAAAAAAATAAAAAATATTCTCCTGAAAACCTAACATCTGAATCGACTTTAAATTAAGCTAAGGAGAAAGTTGCCTCTCTGAGTTTGACCTTGGGCTTGCCCAAGTAAAATAAAAATCGCTGCTCGATATAATTGATGTATTAACTAATTCAAGCAGTTTTGATTGACTCAAATCTATTCAAATACAATGAAATCATTAATTTGACATTAATAAAAGGAAAAGATTCAGGTTTTTCAAATGGCGCCATTATCAGGGAGGCACGGCTTAGGTTAATCTTTAGAAAATTTAGATTATAGGTTTCCCATCGCTGGGTAGTCTGATTCTTCGTTTTTCTTGTGGATATTTTCTATTTATTTTCAGCATTTGTTTATTTTGTGTCGTCCTCTCTCTGACCAATCATTTATTTTTGTGTGAGGAACACTGATGAATCTCGGATTCATCACTCTAAATCTCATTAATTAAGCTCAAATCCCTCAAAATCAACAACATTTCTGCATCTATTCTACATAATTAACATTCATGCATGTTTTCATAAGAATTGCATTTTAGCACTAATTTTTGCACAAATTAAGAAGCAAAAAATTCCAGCCAAATTTGACATGTAAATAGCCTAACTTCTCAGATTTTTAACTCATTCATACTAACTCTGAATGACACAAAACCACCTCCACTATGTACATATCACTAACAAGAATAAATAAAAAATACAAAAAAATCATTAACCCAAATAAGTGGACCAAAAACCCCAACCCTAGTTTCAGGATTTCCGGACAAAAAACCTTATATCTTCCCCATCCAGTGTCTGTTTTAATACTACTCACTTTTGAACTAATGTACATTCAATTATCTTCAAAACAAGACAAAGTTCAAGTGATTCAGAGCTCTTATGTGAAAGTTGGGTTTTGGGCCTCTTTTCTACATTTTGTATTTTAGCGGTTTTTGACCTAGTATTTTATGTACATAATTAACCTATTTTATTTTATTTCTTTTGTTTTCTTTGATGAAAATTTTATTAAAATGTGTAAAAATCCAAATACAAATTGAGCTTGAAATCAAAGAAACAAATTGAGTCCAAGTCCTTATTAACA